>KL256662.1:13408-26073 GCA_000699545.1 Podiceps cristatus | reverse complement strand
TTACACATGACTACATGAAAGATGGGCTGCAAGTTTACCTTTACAGCACTGATCTTTGGTATCAGGTTTATCGTACCTTTGTTGCCTGTCACAATTGTGACAAGTATCTGTCAGTACTAATAGTGCTGGTTCAGGAAATGCTGTTTCCCTAGCCCCTGTCCCACCAGAGACATTTCCCTTTTGCTGTATCCATGTCTTAAAGACAAAAATATTTGTCCCAATATTTCTCTTTCTGGATACAGGAACAATTCAAAGTTTTCCCTGCTCAGATTTTGTACAGATGAGGAGGAAATTACAAATTCTGCCATATAAACATTCAACCCCATGTATTGTACCGTTTTCTGAATTGTTACTTTTTCCCCTGTATAAATACAAACTAAAAACATTATATGTTGCCTAGGAAAAAGGGAAATCAAGTAGAACAAGTTCTTGAGCTTGTCTCTAAAAAGGTAATAGGAGTATTTTATAGTGAAATTTTATACTATAAGGCATGTTCACCTGTCCTTCAGTAATCTCCAGGGATCTTCATGTTGCTCTCAGAATCTTGTCACTGGCATTGAAGTACTGAGCTAAATGAGAGAACTCAGGCTGCTGTGGCATCCTTTTACCCTTTTCTGCAGGATGAAGCCTTATGCCACAAACCTTACAACTCAGGCAAGTGTTGTTCTTGATTTTCTTCTTAATTTAATTTTCTTCTTAATTTGCAGAGAACAGTAATCTAAATTGAAAAAAAAAAAAAAGGTTATTCAATAGTATAAAAAGTGCTGCTAAATAAAAGCTACTGCTACTACTACTAATAACACTACTTCTGTTACATCAGATGAAAATCAATGTATTCATTTTGTAGTGACAAGAAACATCTAATGGTGTAGCATAAGCTTATCCTAAAGTAAACAGACACAGTTCCATTTAGGTGGGTAACATATACTAGCACCAAAAAAAAGGGAAAGGCTACAACATTAAGGACTGGAATGTCAGTTGTTTAAAAAGCAAGCATTTAAACTAATGAAAAATGTTTCCCATTATTAGACTGTGTTATAAATACTTATTGAGCAACAGTAACAGCAGTGGTAAAAGAGCTGTGTGTAATATAACATATGCTGTGTATCGTGCATTTGCCTCTGCTTATATTAAGAATGCGTGTGTTATTTATGAACAGTGAAGTTGTAAGTTTAAAGACCCATTTTGGGGAACAAAGCTAGATTAGGCACACTCAATGTAGGCGACATTGTTTTTCATCAAGTCTCATAACTTAGAATTACAGTACAGCGGCTCGTGTCACACACTGCCACATTTCAGCACTGTTTACTGCACTCCGTGGCCTCTCCATGTCAAAGGTGAGCAACATGGTACCAAATTTACATGGGCTTTCAACCAGCTTTCAGACTCAAATTTCAAAACATATGGGACTAATTTTGAAGCCAGAGTCAACCTTTAAATCAAGTGGCAAGAAAGAATGAATCATTTTAAACAAGGTCTTTAACCACCACAACGGGAGAAGCCATCAGGCAGCCCAGGCTCAGATAGATGCTGGAGTACAATTTAGGTACTTGCTGGCCAATAAAACCTAAAGCAACTTTACTGGTGATTAAATATGCTCCCTCTGGTTAAGCATGTGCTTTATTTAATTTCACTGGCTTTCTTCACCTGCCTCTCCCCACATACACACTCACCTCACTGAATTATCAGAAATAGGATCTTGCAAATATCTGACTCCAGTAAAACCTACCTAAAAGCATCCCGGTCTGCACTAGCCTTACAGCTCTAAAGACTTGTAGGATACGTGTATATAAATAGATTCAAGATGCTCAGAGGCATAACACAGTAGCTATCAAAAAGCAAGCACCTAAATTCAATTTTTTAAGTACTGGAATGCTCCAACAGCAACACTTGTTCATTCAGGGCAAACATTCTAGGAGTTTAAACCTCTTGCCCCAGAGCCGTTTACTATAGACAGAGTATATTACTGTGTCAGACAAAATACGTTAGAAGAAGACACGTGAACTGAAGCTCTTGTTCTGCACACATCTAAGCTCGGGACACGTGAAACAAAAGACATACTCCTTTTCCTTTGCAGAGGCTCAATCAGGTAACCCCCCCTCAGAGCTAGAGGCAGAGTCTTTGCGTGGCAGACCATGCCAGAGGAAGAAAAAGATGTACAGTAAGTTCATTAGATGTTGCAGCATAACAAACTACTACCAATACAGCGGAAATTGGTAACATACCATTACAGAAAATAAATTACCCGCAACCAGACCTTAGGGTGGTCAATGGAAGGAGAAAACAAGAAATTTGTGACAACGTATCAAGGACCAACTTACTTAGCCCTGTTGCCTAACGTGAAGCTTATCTCCTCTTTTAAGTCCAATTAAGAGTCCAATTTGAGTTTAGACCCTCTTTTTAAAAGCTTTGCATTCTAACCCTTCACGGGCAACTCAACCAAAAGCAGCACACAAATGATAGGGCTATAAAGAATTGTAGATTTAGCTATCTGCTGTATCTTTGTTTCAAAATTAAGACTTTAAAAGATGTTGAATATTTTGGGGAGAATCTAAGTAAAAAGAAAGGTGTAATGTGCCTATCGAGACATAACGGATTGCAAGAATCAAGTTGGAATAGGTAGCTTAATGGACTGCCCCTTCCTCTCTGCAGTAAAAGTAGCCCTGCAAAAGAGAAAGGGAAGTTGTCTGCTTTCCAGGCTGCCTTCCCAGGATGTTTATACTTCCATTTTCCATCCCACAATTGTTCCGGCACCTATGGAATAGTGAATGTATGAGAAAAACATTTAAAAAATTAAAAATAAACTAAAAATAAATAGCAAGAGCTGCTTTGTCCAGAATGATCAAAGAAATATGGGAAAGTACTATAGGATTTTATACAACCAGTGGACTTGACTGGAAAATGCTGCTGCAACCAACCAGGCAGATAGCACAGCACCTAGACCCTTTTTTCAGGAATAGCAGAGACATCCCCTGTTGTTGACTGAGTCAACAAAACTAATCGCTAAAGGGTATCATGGATAACAATAACTTGCTCACTGCAAGAGTCTGAGCAATTCAGGCTTTCTGCCTTATTTTCTGCACTTCCAGATTTGCGTTACCATCATCTGCCTTGTGGGATACCGAAGGAGTGAATTAATTTGTGTATGTGTAATGCTTGAGAGCAGATTATCACTTTAGCACAGTAGGACCCAAGAAATCACATGAAGTTAAGGCCCAAACAAGTATACAACCAGAGGCAATGGTTGGAAACCCCTGCCTGTTCTGAACAGACAACAAGTTCTCCACTATCAAAATCCGTCAGAGTTAACTCAAGTTAATGGTACTAAGAGAACTTACACCAGCTGAGACCTGCCAAGAAGCAGAGAATTAAAATGGCAGAACTAGCTCTGTGTTCGGAAACCGTGAAGCAGCAGGGCGGCGACTGAAGTCTATGCCGCTTTTGGGTGAGCTCCAGTTCACGCTTCTGCTGTGCCATGAACAAGGCAAGACCCAAAGAGACCAACAGGTATTCCAGCTTCAAGAGGAGCATGAATAGACGTGACACTACCACTACAAATATGAGGCACTCCCTTACTTAAAATCCTGCTAGTGGCAGAAAAACTGGAAACTGTTAAACACAGTAGTTCACAAAGCCCCATCTCAGTAAAACCCACACAAATCCAAAAGCCTAGAAGTAATTCTTAAACAGATATGACAGGGAAAAAAAACATAATCAAAAAGTAAAATCACTAACCTGTTAAAGAAATGATAAACAAAATGTGATAACAGTGTTGTCAAAACATGTCATCAAAATGTGATAAATAGGAATGCTAAATATTTCTATTTCATTTTATTTAATTTATTCTGAGGGAGGCTGGGGGTTTTTTGCACGCAGAATGTGGAAATTTTGCTAATGACATGCAGCTAACAGCAATTGCTACATTTTTAGTTTGAACTATTTAGGACCAAGGTGAAAAACATTTATCAGCATTTTTAAGAGCATATGTTCAAAACTAAATAAAAAGAGGCAAGAAATACTGTTTTACTGGCACCTTCCTTACTATCTCCCTTTTTTCTGCTTAAAATATTAAGGCTAGGTTAATTCCACCATCTTTTCCCCACTTCAGCTCTATCGCTTGCTCAACAGCCAACCGCCTCCCTATGGAAGGGAATAGGCGGATAGCGTAAGGACTGCCATCATCAAGAATAAGCAGGAAAGAAAAACTCCAGCAAACAAGTGACTCTATATAGTTAGGAAATTAATTCTTAAAAATGTCAGGAGGAAAAAGGGCAAAAGGAACAGGACAGCCCTGTATGGTTTGACCATTATTAAACTGGACTTTCTTCTCACATAATCAATTGTTAGTAAAAAGAAAAACCAGAAGGCAACATTATTTAAATTAAGCTTTAACTAGGTTGGTTGATACAATATCTGACATGAAAACTGTAGGTAGGTAATACAGGAAGCATTCAGAACCCCAAGCACTTGGACGCGGTACATTGCTGTAGCAGACACAGCCTTGCATGCAAAAGGAATAGACTTTCAAAAGGTAAACAGCAGAACGTTACACAGGTCCGACCCAGTTCTTGTCTGTTAACAAATTATCTTTGTGATTGTTTTTATGTCAGCCAGTGCAATAAGGATACATGTCATTACCTGTGACATTTTTCATTTAAGAATTGTATTGATGTTATTCTACGTTGAAACAAACCATCACACTTCAGAGCCCAAAGAACATTTTAAACAGACACAGGCAGTAAAAAGCAGAATATTCATAGTACTGAAGGACTGCGATAAATGAAAGGATCTATTTCACTATTTCTAAATTCTGGTCTCCATAGGACAAAGCTTCTTCCATTATTTACATACTATGTAGAGCTCGTTAGCGATCTCTTCTTTTCCAAGCCATCCTCTGGCAGGGACATACTGCAGAAACAGCCTTCACAAGTCAGAGCGGGACTCAGTTTTATCCCAAATGCTGTATTAAATCCTCTTACTAGAAATTAATTCACAGGTAGGTACAAGCCGTACCTAGAAGAGCCACCCATCAGCCAGCGACTGCCTTGTGCCCCAAAGCACAAGGATGTAAATTGCTGCCAAAATTCTTCCCTATGCAATATCACTATTGATGGCAAATATGACTGACATCCTTTTTTAAATTATTAGTTTTGCAAATATGCAATGATGAGTTTTACAGTTTATGTACACACTTCATGTTATTTACTGCAGCTGCAGATAATTGTTAACCATAATGTTCATTTTTGGAATAGGCAAAATGTATTAATTATGCATTATATTAAAAAATATCATTGTCACTTTTAATAGAAGCAGAAATTAAAATACAGCTAAATTTTACTATAAGCGGGTTAGCAGTGGGCTTGAGGAAAACCAAGTCGGAAGTAAAGGATATTAAGAAACATGTCTTATAAATCCCCTGCAATTCTAAGTTATTGGGATACATTGAAGCACTGATGAACTGCAAAAAATACTCCTCTCTATTAGTTATTAACAGATGCACCAGTATCAAGAGGAATACATTAAGTGAGTGGGTTTCTGGTTTGTGCAAACAAAGCAATATAAATCGCTGTTATGTTTTCTCCTATGTATTGTTTTCCCAAATAAATATACTGTCTATGGCAGGGAAACAGCCAAATGGCAGAGGTTTTTGGAAGCAAATCTACAAGCTACCTACCAATCATTGCAAGTAAATGATCCTTACTTTTTTTGGCACCTTGTGAAACGTGACTGACTTTACAGGGGTTTGGTGTCCTCAGGATTGGTGCTGTCATGCCCTGCTCACAGTACCACTTCTATGAGAAACAACCTCTGCCAAGACAAACAATGGCCTGGAATTTGGTGATTTTTTCTGAGCAGAGGTAATGAGGTGTGGTTGACTCCCATCAAGCTCAACTGGGCAAGTGCAATTGGGTTATTCCAGAGGTATTGAGAAGGGCTGGCTGAAAACCAAAACCCACTTTATTTGCAAAAGAGGGGAAAAAACTTTTTTAAAAAGAGCCTGGAGAGATCTCAGAATACCCACTCCAGCTGAGAATAAAGCAGAGAAGTCAGCAGCAACTCACAGGGTTTATGAATTGTGACGGTCTTTCAGAAGTCTTCTAGATCGTGCTCATCCTCCACAAGCTCTCGGAGACAACGGCTGGTGGTGCTGAAACTTCTCATCGAGTTACCTAAGTACTCAGGGAGGAAGCCTGTCACTCCCAGATGGTCTGAAAATGACTAATTCGATTATCAGTCATCTCTTCCTTCCTTTCTTTCTTCCTGTTCTAGGCTGAGTACTTTTCCCTTTGCTGCTGATATGGTGCCAGCTTTCTTATCCTCTTAGTGAAGACTGAAGCAAAAAGTCGTTAAATACTTCAACCTTCTTGGTAGCATCTGTTTTTATCTTTTCTTCCTCTCCCAGCAGTGGACCAGCTCTGTCCTTGGTTTTTTAATATTAATGTATTTGAAGAATGACTTCTTGTTACCCAGGGTGTACCTTCTTTCTACATTCTACCATGCCTTGGACTTTCTGATTGCATCCTTATGTTTTCATACAATCTCCTTTTATACTCTTTCTCATTTCTATTTCCATACTCCCATTTTCACTGTCATGCCATTTCTGTTCTGTGGATGAAGGAGTTCAGCATTCCATTTGCTGATTCAGGTGACTTCATAAGAAAATTAGATCTGCAGAAAGAAGAGATTCCTTGCTATTCATTATAACATGCTCTCCATTCTCATGACTTACAATATCAATACAAGACTGTCTCTGTACCTAGATGTCTGCCTTTTGTTGTAGATATTTAGCATATACAGAAGTATTAATTCTTATTATGTCCCATAACCTAGGAAGAAGAAAAAAATGTGGACTCAGCAACCACCAAGTATGTAATTTGGACTAATAATAAAAGTAACTGAACTTTGAGGGTTGTGTTCAGTTCCCTGAAGGAGTATGAAATGTATCTTTGCACTGATGGTATTTTGTCTGCGAAGTGTCATATTAAATTAGCAGTAACGCATTACCCATCTGTCCTGCTTGGTTCAAAGTCCATATTCACTTAATAAAAGTTTTTGCAAATGAGTGAACAATGAACAAGCAAAACTTATGAACTATAATGATTAAAGAAATAACAATAATACAATGTTCATATGACTTTACATATCTATAAAAATCCAATTCTAATAATACATAATTTTGGTAAAAGTTTTTTTCAGGGCAGAAGATTTCTTTGTTTGGTCTGAGTCTGAAAAGATCCTTGCCAAGCATGACAAAATATAATTCAGACATCTCATAAGTTACCATATCACAACATAGTTTAAGATGCTTTTCTTTTTACTCTGATAAAACGATATGTCTGGGATTTTTTAAACCTCAAACTTGGCAGGTGACACTGCTTTGAATAAAAAACTAATTCATATTTAAAATCTGTTATTTACACAATGTTGCCATTGACATCAAAACCTTGTATCAGTAAGAAACATTCAGGTCAAAACGGCTGCCAAATATTACATCAAAGAAGTCATGATCAGTTTTACATTTAAAAAAGCTTCTTCATGTAAGCGACAAGCACTTTCTTCTGCTCCTTAATTGCATAACACAATTGTTAAGGACTGAAATTTACATGGTATCTAAGTATGTGACATAGGAAAAAAAAAAAAAAAAAAAAAAAAAAAAAGCAAGCTTCCTCATATATGATTGTTTACACCACTCAGAGGTCTCGCTTTCTTTTTTCTTTTTCTGGGTCAATGTATTTGCATTAGATATCCATCTGGAAACTGAGAAGTACAGTTTACCTTAAGATGCAAAATACAAGCATATACATCATTTTGCTGTATTCTTCTCTAAATAATTGTTTCCATATTTTTGGCTTCCTTTGGAAGTAGTGTCAAATTGTTTTGATTATTAGCTGATGAAAATGAGGAAACTTTCTTTCCATTGCACTGCCATGCACATGTCACCTAATTCAAATTATTTCCTTTCATATCATGACTCACAAGTGCTGTTTAGCCACCTCATTCAAGAAATATATGTTGTTTCCTTTCTTTATTCACTAGGTTCTCAGGGTTATAAAGAGCCTCAGAACTTCCAGACAGACTGCTCACATGTATATCCAGAATCTTGCAGGCAGAGAAGCATGAAATTGTCTCAAGAGACGGAAACATAAAGCAGCAGATACCCGTCAGACTTCTACCCTTTTTTGAATCTCTAAACTACATCTCTGTTCTGTTCAGGGAACAACTGTGGTAGAAGATCACCTCCTTTCCCAGAAGCTGAGATGTCATTCAGTTGAAAACCCAGCTTGCAACCACTCTTAAGTGTTTTGCTTTGGTTTTTGTCTAGGCAACTGTATCAAAGCTGTCACGATGGGTTTGCAATTTCTAGTTCGGCGTTGTTTTCTAAAGAAACTATCTCACTATTCAGCTTTGTCCTGCATTTATCGGATATTTTGTGTAGGAGCAATTCCTCTCTGAAGTGAATGCAGCTAAATCAATTTGCAGCAGTGGAGAAGCTGGATTTGTTATTGTTCTAATAATTTACAGGATTTCTGGTTAAAAAAAATGAGTGAAACAGGCTTGCACAGCACTGGCTTGCACTTACTCTCTTTCTCCAGGTGTTTGTTTCCTCTGAAGATATGAAGAAGGTTATGACAAAAAAAAATTACAGTGTTTCTCTTCTCTAATTAGGCTTCGTGGTATTTTTCCGAGAAAGTTATGTCTGAGAAGTTAAAGAGCATTTTCTGAGCATTACTTATGAATTTATTCTGTATTCATAAACCCAATTTTAAATCCTTAATGATTCTATTCTATGTTTATGAAAAAAGTCTCCCTGTTGACTTTGCATTTGAATCTAAAAAGTACGAAGAACCTGCGATTCCTCTTGACCTCGAGTAATTCACATTTATTGGCCTGCCATTGATCTGACGGTCAGTAGAGAGTGGCCACCAGTTACGTAAGGCTTGACTTCCAGTGCTGCAGTCTTGTAGTGCATTACATGAAGAAAGTATATAAGATGTGACGGGAGAAAGAGAAGTTACGGGTTTATTTTTGATTTGGCACATACATGTCCCAGAAAATTATTCTGAAGAGATTTTACGTATTTAGGTAGATTAGGCACAAAACCTTAAGAATAGCGCATTTGCCTAAGAAATTGTGTAACTCTATACTCCTAAATGTCTAAGTTTTGGAGCAAGAAAGCAGCTGAATGCTTCAGAACGTGAATGGAAAGCAAAATGGGAAAGATTCAAAAGTATTTTAGTCACTGCCTATACTGGACTGTTAATCATCCAAATCTGCAAAACTTTTCAATGCTCGACACCTGCACATAAGTCTATAAAGCATTCAGTTCAGTTTTTCTCAGGTTCAAATTTAAGCTGGTTTATATATAAAAATGCCAGCAGCTGATATTTGTTGTGCCAGTAGAAAACAATGAAGTTTTGACAGTGGTTTCACTAGGGCACAGACAGAACCTGCCTCACAGGCATAACTTGATGCTCGGTTTCAGAGATCAAAGTTGAGAAGAACTGAGTCAAGAAGACTGTCTTGCTAACAAGTCCTTAAGAGTCAGAGGGAATCCCTGATTTAGATTAGTTCAACTGATAGTTGCCCAACAAGAATTTCTGTAGTGTATACAATGCATAGACTTCTGTGGATTTTTCTACAACTGAGAAACAAATCCACATGTCAGGTTGGGCAGATGTACTCAAAATCCCCACCTCTAACTATTTTGGCCTCCTTCTTTTGTGGTTTTGTAATCCGCAAAACACCATAATACCTCATACAAATCATTTCAAGAGACACACGCATTACGGAGAGATCTATAGCCAACTCAAGGAGACATTATTTTCATTTCATTATTCATTTTTTCATTTTACATCTCTGGTAGAGTGGTTCAGATTCTGTATTCCATTGACGTCAATTGGAGTTACGTGTATAATACTCAAGAACAGGATTTATGTTCTAGCATATTACATCTGATTTTGAAAGGTTATATACACTGTAGCCAGACCATGGTATGAATCAAGGAACATATGCTTAACCTTGCTAATTCTAAGGTATTACACTTCAGTGTATTCAAGACTATTTTTATTAAGAATTCTTCCAAGTTATTGATAAAGAACAAGATACAAAGAATTCTTCCTTTATCTAAGCAAGAAACAGACTACCAGATTTCCAGCATTCTTCAAAGTTATCATCCAAAATATTCTGCATTTAGAAGCAGACAAATACTATTATTTGCACTTAAAACAGAAAATCCAAACTATAAGCCATGAACACAAAAGATACAACTCTTCTTTTTCTGATCCGTGCCAGTCCATGGTCCAGTCCCTTGAGTATTTCAGAATGTATCAAAATAGCATTCATAGTCCACTGCCATTTAAGTATAATGTAGCCTCCCAATCAAATGATGACAATGCCATCTGCTTTCATCTAGCGTTCAATGGAGTAACAGCCTCCAGGCACTGTCTACTATTTTTGCCTTTAGCGGATCCTCTCTAATCTTCAGATTTTGCAACACTAAACCCCAGGCAGTTCACAGGCTTTTGACAAGAAAGAGAAGCAGACCAGTCGTATTTTTCTAACCAAACACGGAAGACAGATGTTGTGTGAAGAACCTAACATAGGTTTTTCTCTCCTATACTAGTTTTTCCTGCAGTCATTCACGCTTCTTGCCCCACCGACTGACAAATGAGATCCATCCACTCCTACAGATACTATGAACAAGTAGAGATGGCAGCTATTTACCAACAGCCGAATAATACAACTGGAGCCAAAAAAATGCCCTATTTGCCAATTGCTTACTAGACTACAGGTATGATACTCTCTTCTCCTGAAGACAAAACACATAAATAAAATGAACATAGGGAAAGCAAAATGAATATATGCTGCAATTCTTTTGTAAACCCATTTCTTTAGCAATACAGTCAAAAAAATGAAGGCTGGAATATATTTCTGAATTTTTGTCCCTCACTGTCCCTGGGAATTAGACATATTAGGACATATTACTGACAGGAATTCATGCTCTTGCTTAACATGATACTTTCTGAAGCTATACCTAAATGACAGTTCTTTACAACAGCTCTGCTCTACATCACAGTATGTGAGACCACTTAGTTGCTGATGATTTCTTAGTAACTTGTTAAATTTCTTACCTGGAAACTATGATGTTTTTGTCACCAAAATAACCCATTCACCAGACAATATGGCTAAGAGAGCTCCTTCAACTGATTTGGTTGGAACAGAAATAGTAAGCACAGTTACTTCTGATTGATCTATCCACAAAAGGGGGTGATTTAAGGAGTCTTGAAAGAGAAAAGGAAACATCTAAAAAGGAAGTCCAAAGAGGATTTGTACTTTCATCTTCAATTTTGGTAGCTTTTCTTCACCCCACCTCTCCCCAGTGCAACTCTTAGATCAACTGAATCCCTTTGTATTTCCATAGGTTTCAGTGGTCTGACAGGAGGAATGAGTTTTGCCTTTTCATCTCTATGTAAATGTTTATGTCTAAATAGATACACTGGCCCAAATTCTGGGCTGTGTTCCAGCACTTTCACTCTGTAGAAACGAGCTGGATGTCCTCAGTGGATAATTAATTCCTTCATCAGGGTGGAAGCCCAGATGACACAAGCTTAGCGGAATGATTATAGACTTGTCTTTCCTCAGGTTCCTCTGGGGATGGGGGTGGAGGGAGGCAAAGAAGAGGACAGGAACTCAAAATAGAGCGAGAACAGAGACTTTGAAGAGGGTATGATGAGTTCTGTTTGATTCCAGGGACTGTTTAGTTGTCCCTACAACCACTGCAATGGTCACTCTCCCACAGTGTCCCCCAAACCATCTTGCAGATGTTTGCAAAGATGGGTAGCACGGCTGGGGATTTTATCTGTTTCCATCTTTGATTCCTCTTTTTCAACATCTATATTCTTTTCATAGCAAGTGGAAAACAAGAGTTCAGGATTTAGGTTGTAGCATTCGCTTTTATAGCAGTGGGATCTTCACTGGGCATCTTGTACTACATAACCTGCTAGCATCAGTAAGCGTTGTTTTTCTTGTAATACAGAGCACTAAACTTGCAAAGCCTTGAGTCAGTATTTTTTACTCCCTTTAGCGCAGCCATTTACTGCAAAGAGCTTTCTTCCAAAACTGGGACCGGCAAGACAGAAACAGAGCAGAAAATCTTAAATGCATCGGAAGTTGTTAAGAATATCACCAGTTCTTGGAAACAGGCTGCTACAAAGCTGTAATCTACACAGCAGGCTTATTCCACTTCCTACCCTCTCCTCCCTCCCAGCACATATGCTACTCAGCAGAGGTCTCGAATGAGGTCTTCAGACACAACTATTTCTCATAATGGGCAAAGTCCGGGGAATTCACAGCAGAAGGAAAGGCTGTCTAAGGTGTCACTAGCCGTTTTAGGAAAACGTTACATACTGAAAGTGACAAATTTCAAGAGCCCTTTAAATATATAGGGATTCCAGTCAGACTGAAAAGAGGCCTTGTTGCGGAGTGCTTAAAAATAATCATCGACTCCCCCGCTGCAGCACAGCAACACAGAGTGCCCAGCCACCAGCCCTGGCACTTGCTCTGAACACCAGCTCATCCGTGCTTTGGCCACATGTGCTCTCTTGCACTAGAAGATGATTGGGGTCTCCTCAGTGTTAATCCACACGTGGAGAAATGATAGGATT
>KL256662.1:0-13337 GCA_000699545.1 Podiceps cristatus | reverse complement strand
GGGGGGGGGGGTGTGGAATCACATCTAAACTTTCTTATTCCTGGATCTGTCAGAAAAAGCTATGTGTTTGACAAAGCACTCAACCAATTACAGAAATTTGGAGCAATAGACCATTATATGCTAAAAACTAAAAGGACTCCTTTCTAACCTGTTCGTGTTTTAGCAGGAAGCCTGGGAGGAATCTGTGGGCTCTGAGAGTAACTGTCAGAATTGCAGCCACTATTCACAACAGCCTCTGCATTGTTTACATATTAAGAATATTTTTAAGACAAATAATGTGTTTCATATTTTCTCTTTATCGTGTTTTATAGCTTTTCCTTTTGTTTTATTCCCAAGGGTTTTTGTCTAGAGCTGCCTTGAATTAAGGGAGGTAATTAAATCGTGCAATTTAACCTCCACAAAGAAAGCATTGACCTGGTTTGATTTTGAAGGAAGGGGAAAAGGGAGGTTATGTTCCATCCAGAGGCTCTAAGCCAAAGAGATTTGAAATGGAGAAATGCCCAGATTTCTTACAGTATGTATTCACCAAACCATACTAACTCATTGTGTACTGCAGTACCACAGAATTTATCAGATGCCTTGAGAATAGTGGTCTCTGATTCTGAAGCCCTGTGACCCCATATTCGACAGCCCTGGCCTGTAGAACAGGGCAGACAGTGTTCCCACGGCTGCACAGGTTGGACGAGCTCTGGGTTGCCAGGGGGAAGCTGAGAGTCTGACACACGTGTACTCCAGCTCCAGCTGTGCCCTCACCTCTTAAATACGATGCACAACAAAAAAAAAAAAAAAAAAAAAAAGGTGTCTTGCTGGTGCTTTTCAATATCTCTCACCTCCAGAATCATGGACTATTACTGGCATTTATAAAATAACTCTTTGGACTGGTGAGCAAACCAGTCACTGAAATAGCCAGCCCCCCCAGCTGTCCTTGCTTAGCCGTGAGCCAGTGTGGCTGCGATCTCATCGTGCACTCAGGGAGATACCCTTCATTAGGATTTTTCTCTGCCAGTGCTCCACTCGAGTCCAGAAGACAATTTATGTTCGTACACCAAGATAAGTCTGAGTTTGTTTGTAAATCAGTTGGAATATCAGTCTGACCTTTTCTCTGATACGCAGCTGTTTTCAGAAAAGAGCAACCAACACATCTATTTTCCATCATATGGTAATTTTCATGTCATCTAGCAAGATCCTGATGATATTATTTTTTAGATGTCTTTGATATGGCTGCATCAGAAATACAAACTGAGTTCACAGGCACACTTTGACTCATTCCAAAGGTTTCTCACAGCTTGCTCTGCATAAAATAAACACTAAAATGATTAAAGAAACAGTTCTGTCGTGCGTCTGATTGACTGACAAAGGTGCAAAAGTGCCACATCATCTGTTGCAGGAAAATCAGTGGACTTTTCCTACCATACCTATATATGAGAATTTCACCCAGTCTGTTGTGTATCTTTTATATTTCTGGTATGTTATCTGCACTTCTGATATTGGATCTCTTGTCACTAAGCTGTCAATGTACAGATTCTGTATGGCTTCTTGCAAAATATTTGGAGGGCAAAATAGGAGAGGAATCATATATTATGTTAGATAATGGACACAGCATTAACCAGCTATCCCACAGTCATACATCAGATGTTCATACAATAAGCAGGCACCAGGCAAAATATATACTCTGCATAGATTAATTCAAAATTCATTACTAATTTCAAAACTCACGTGATTTTGACACCACACCGGAGAAGGTCTGTCATAACTTGTGCACCCAGAGTTCAATATTCCCAGTCTTTGATGCATTCCAGAATCTTTTGCTCTAAAAAATCCCTTAGAGGAATTTTTCCTACTCTATAAAATCAGGTGGGTTTTTTTGATCTACAAAATACTGTTATCTCTTTTACCAGGTCATTTTGAGAGTGAATCATAATCTGTAAAGTAGTTTGATTGTGTGAATTTATGATACATAATAGGAATTTAATTACTAATGTAACATTCTGGTTTTAGCTATTAATCAAACTAAGTAATGGTATCCAAAAGTTCAGTAAAAGCAAATCTATAAAGTCTGGTCAAATCTATGAAGTCTGGAAAAAATTCAAGAGCAATTTTTATCCAGATGAGTATTTTAGGATAAAATCTAACAAGAGGAATTCTAGTGTCTTAATTTAAGACCAAATACATACATGTATGTCTCTGCTGTATGTGACCTCTTTATCTGTCTATAGTGATTCTCAACAACAGCCCGCAGTCAGGTGGGTCACTTGATAGTATCTTTCCATTTTAAGGAAACAAAAAATTCATCTTTGTTCAAAGAATAAAAACATTAAACCTTTTGTCCTATTTTTAAAAAAAAAAAAAAATAAACCTTTTTTCCCAAAAAAAAAAAAAAAAAAAAAAAAAAAATCTTGAGCATGCATTTAAAGGAACACCTTGACTAGCTGAAGAAGCAAAAACACTTCTAATGATTAAACTTGCTTGCACCACCTCAAAATATAATACCCCTCTGGGGAAGGGAGAAGCTTGCCTGTTTCAGGCAAAACTTTCTTTTTCAGTCTAGTCTCTTCTTTCTTAAATATGGATTCTGTAAGAATCAAGTCAAAGCTTTTTTTTCTACATTCCCTGCCTTTGTTTCACAAATATTTGCCTCCTTGGCCTTGTGTCTAGCTTTTAATATGTATTTCATCAAACATACTAGAAGTAAATAATTAAATGATACATATATCGATTATTCTGTGTTATAGTGATGGAATGATCAATAAGACGCAGGAAGACCATTTATCTTGGCATTTCCAAACAATGTTTGACAGCTGATTTTATACTGTTAAGATAAACTGCCATAGAAAAGCCCAGGGATATAGAAGAGAGAGCTCAATGCTCATAACGGTAAAGTTGTAAGACAGCAGTGTAACTTTTACCAAGAAAGGAAACTGCATGATGTAATGGGAGAGAGGAAGAAAAAC
Source organism: Podiceps cristatus (assembly GCA_000699545.1). Classification (NCBI taxonomy): domain Eukaryota; kingdom Metazoa; phylum Chordata; class Aves; order Podicipediformes; family Podicipedidae; genus Podiceps; species Podiceps cristatus. The sequence continues at coordinate 10,386 of KL256662.1, read as the reverse complement.
AAGAGAACATAGATGTTCTGTCCCTGTCTGTTTTGTAAAATATTTCAGGGTTTTAACTTAACATTTTATTTCCCTTTTGGAAACAATCACACAAAACCCTAAAAAACACTAAGTGCCTACCAGTAAAGTCACTGTAATGATTTTCATCTTAGAACTACAATCTGACATCCAAAAATATAGTCAGATTTAACTTTCAAAGGTCTTGGTACTCTGGTTTTGCACGGTGCCTGAAGCTCGCTCTCTTTCCTACTTCTTCACCAGACTTCAAGCTGATCAGTAGTTAAAGAAACCTCAAAGCTCAAATTCCCTATACTTGTATTTGTTGGGAGCTCTAGTACCCTTCAGGTGATAGATATGGCTGAATAAATCTGGTGAAAGGCAGAGGCAGCATTAGGTGGTCAAGGGCAGAGTTAGGAACCAGCAACAGGCTGAGAACTGGGTCATTTGCAGAACGGGGTCCTGGACCGAGTTCCAAAAGGAAGTTAATCTGGGGATTTGATGAGATGCAAAAGCTTCAGAGTATTCAGGTTTTAGTTACGCTGACAGCTACACCAGTGTTCCTGTGAAACTGGTGATCAAAATTTAGTGTTTTGCACATAGCCCTTGCTTCTGGATCTGAGGGTTTACGTCAAAATCTTTTGGGATTTTTAAACTTTCGAGACCTTGATAAGGTTGGTAAGAAAAAAGACCTAGAACTACAGAAATCAGAAAGCATTTAAATTAACATGCAAAATTATTATTGCTACTTAGCCAATGTAATGATTTTAGGACTCTATGAAATTCTTTTAAGTGTTTAAGGAGGGATAAAATGCATAATAACCAGTTTCAGCTTTACAGCTGCAAGAGGAGAATAGGGAAGGGGAGAAAGAAAGGAATTGAAGATATTTTCCGTGTTTGTGCACATAGATACACACACAGAGCAGGATGTAAAGAAATAACTTAAACATAAAAAAAAAAAAAAAAAAAAAAAAAAAAAAAAACCACCCACCCTGTTAGGTGAAAAAAAATCAAACCAAAAATATGATTTGGAAAAGCTGCTCATGTTTTTAAGGGTTTTAGTGTCCCTATTCTCTTTCCATGGTTTGGATTCCCCAGGCAGATCACATCTCTCATCACATACTGTAGGCTGGGACCCTCAGGATGAATTTATGTTGAGCACCACATATTTCTAATGATGTTATAATTGTACACTAGTTATACACTTTCTGTCCTGCCAATAACAAAAACTGCATGAAGCAATAGTTGGAGAGGATGCATAATGGGGAACTGAGAAAGTTACTCTAACACAACTGTTTACAATAGACATGGAAATGGTAAATTATCATACTCGGCTCCTTTTGAGTGCCCACACTCCTCTTTCTGTAAAGTCCCTTCTTCAGGGCTCCCTGTTTTCTTGCTCTCAACCCCCCTTTCCTTGATTTTGTTTCACTATTGCGTAGACTTCATATACTATTTCATTTCCATAAGGTACTACCCTGTCATTTCTGACCAGCTGCACTAACTTCCAGACAATACAATTCCAGTCATATCCCACTATATCCTGAGGTTTTCAACAGGAAAATGATTTATCATAGCAGATTCGGGCAATGAACAGAATAATTTAGAACTATAAAGGTGTCTAATTTCAACCTTGACAAAATCTGAAGGAATGTGTACCAGGAGCTTGTACAGGCAAGACTGTCAGGAAGATGCAGAACTAGGCAGAGGTTGGGGCCTCTGTTAAATAGAATTTTTCAGGAAAGTCAAGTGGGAGAAGAGAGGAAGGAAATAATGATCAGGATTTGTTTTAGTACTTGTTGAAAGATCCAGCATTTTGTAGGAGAATGGGAAAAAGACTGTCCATGTTAAACCCAGCAGTTTGGTGAGTTCTTAAGCTTCACTGTGATGACAGTTATGGAGAAGTCTGGGAATTAGAAATATCAGAACATTTAATTAGGTTTCACTAAACAGAGCTTCAGGAATGGGCACCTCTCACAGGAGCTGAAGGATGAGAGGGAATTCCAGGAGGTTCCTTCAGGAACAAGAGCCACTAAATTGGCCACGATGGCAAAGAGCGTTTGGTCAGTGTTGCCATCCCGGCCAGCATGACTAGTCACCAGCCTGTGCTAAGCCAGCCTTTTTTTTCTGCTAACACCTCTCTTTTTCAACAGCAGGTTTAAAAATTATGAAAACTTAGTATTTTGTTAAGCCATTTAATAAAAATCCTAATTTATTTAACAGTGGCCCTTTTTAAGTGTCAAAACTTGCCTGAAAGAAAAATAACAACCAGTACTGGCTGGAGCCATGGGAGCCTTCCACTTGCTTAAGTGAATTAAAAAAAAAAAAAAAAATGTATTTCCAAAAATTAAAAAGAGGTTTTATTTTTATTAAAAGTGATTAATGCTCAGAGAATATTTCAAAGGCTTAAAAAGAAACTGTTCATGATCTTGGCTACTGGAAAAGTCATTTTTTATAACTGACCCTCAGAACTGTTAAGCAGCTGGGTAAATCAACTACTTTTATATAATTTTTTTCCAATAACATGGAATTTTCTTAAAAAAAACCCAAAGCTTTTACTTCTAAAACTAACAAATGGCTTTATTGTTTGGGAAAAAAATATAAATACAAATATATAGAAGTTATTTTAATCTTCTTCCATAAGAAAAGTTCAAACCCCCCATAATATTGATGATAATGTCTGAGCATTAAAATCAAGATGGGAAGCATCCCAGGAAATGTCCACTAGGGTAAGTTTTCTCTGAACCAGGGGAAGATCACTGGTTTCGTGGAACTAAGCCACAAGTCCATGTTCTTGCCAAGTTGAACAGAAGTATTTAATTGAAATACTGTGTACTTTTAGGATGTGACACTGGCACCTCTGGATGGGATATGTTAACATAGAAATCGCAGTTGAAAACCCCTCTATTAGAATAAACGTGAGCCTGTTGTCAAGGAACTATGCAGCAACTTTGTGTATTTTTATTGGGTAAACTTTCTTTCTCCAATCTATTTTATATACATATGTAATTTTAGAGGGACACGGGAAAATAAGCTATATGCTGTGAGTGATATCAAGTCTCGGGAAATAGTCAACCTGTGATTAATAGGCAATGTGAGACATAAGTTCATAGTAGCATAGCAAACAAAAAGTGAGAAAAAAAATTAAAAGATTCTTAAAGATAAATAATTCTCAAAGATTCTTAAAAGTCTGAGGCATCATTTTCCTATTGATATTCAAATTCCAGCTGAGAAGTCTACTTCATTCCCAATACACATGAATAACCAGGAAGTACAATAAATTATAAAATAAACCAAGGTCACTTTTATCAGTTAACATCAAACCATTATAAAGCAAGTATGACTACAGTGTCAAGACTGTAGAAGCTCATTTTTTGGGGAAATATACATGCTAAAGAGGACACGATGCAGCCTAGTTTGAGTGAGAGTATTTCCCTGGCCACAGGCTATCTCGGTTTTGGTACCTATATTGTAGCCGATGGTTGGCTGCTCAGAAAGGCTGGATTTTCTTCAACCATTGTCCTTCAAAAGAGAGGCTCCCCGAGTTTGAAAGTGATGCACCGCAGACAGACTTAGCAGGGACAGAGAGAGAGTGATAAGGCTGCAGTTCCACTAACTTCAGCAACAGCAGTTGAGGGTGTCCCCCCTCTTCTGCCCATGGCTGAGCATCCCTGTCCCCTCACCAGCACCTTCTCTGAAGGCATGTGATGGCCTCTGCAGCTCTTCTACGGAGACAATCAGCAATCCTCTGGAGAACAGCTGCTACAAAGGGGTGTACGGCATAAATGCATCTAACTAGATGGTTTTAAAGCCCTGGCAGCTTAACCATATAACTGGGAAGAGAACATTGGTGGTTAAATTTAGATTCAACTTGGAAAATAATAATGGGGTTCTAAAACAAATTTTAAGTTTTCAGGTCCTGGTTCTGTTTTGCTCTCATAAGATGAGAACTCTTTTAAAAGCAATTCCTTCACTAATGCCAGAACCAGACAAGTACTGGTTTCAGAAAACCTCCACTGTTTTTGTAGTACAGGCTTCCATTTAGTAAGACATACATGTTTTTTAATTAAATTTCCCATGAAAAACAGTGGTTTAAATTGCGGAGAAACTGTGTTTCACAAAAACTCAGTAATATTGTTGAAACCAAAAGCTTATTTGAGAAGACAGGCGTTTTCATAAAAATCCTAAACACATTCATTTCTCTATTTCTGAAGGTAAATAAATCAGCCATAAACCCTCCATTAATTCCTCCTCAGGCTTACCCATTTGGATTTCACTGGGTGAAGGATCAGGAAGGGCAAACGATATTATATAGTGCTTCATGGGTGTTTCTGCAACTGTGTACTTGGCAGCACTGGGGCAGCCCCTGAGCTGGCGTGCCTGTCTACGTTCAGGTTGCAGCACAGGGTGTCCTGCGGCATTCCCCACATGCCTGGTGCCCCGTGCTCCCCCAGTCACCCAGAGAGGAGCCCAGGGCTCAGCGTCCCTCCTCCTGCCCCGTGTGCTGTCTCCTGGGAAGCTAGGGAGGAGGTGGGGGGAAGCTGAGGCATTTTCCGACCTCATCCTAATCTGGAGCTAGAACTTGACCTGATTGAGTACCTTCAGCTAGGAACCATGAAGCTCTCACAGGCCTTGTAGTTGAGACCCAGCTGGCCAAACAGAAGAGGAGCAGACAGAACCGCCTCTGCTCCACAGTGGGTTTTACATCATGAACTGGCTATGCACTTTGGTAGACGTCCTGACACAAGGCCTGGGACAAACCCAAGCACAAAATCTCTGAGCAGAGGCTCTGGAATTCCAGCTTTCACAGCTGTTCAGAGCAAAAGTGTCCAGTGAGGTCTCTGTCAGGAGAAAATAACTATGACTACTTCCAGCTTAAAACAATCACTACATCTAATGCCTTACACTTCCTTGATACAGCTCCCCAAGTAGTTCACACACCTATACTGGAGTCCAACATTTACATACTGCTCACTCGCAATAGTGCAACCTCACTCGTTCACATATGAACAGCACTCATATTTACTCCTTTTTCGTAAATGGAAGTCTTTTTTTTCTTGCTAGCCTGTTCCAAATGTACTATATGCCATGTTCTTCAATCAGTGATGCTGTTATCAGTGAGAAACAGTCAATCAATTTCCAAGTTTTCTGCGGCAAAATCAGTACCTTACATTAGCACAGTACCACTACAATGTCTTAAACTGCTTTGCTCAGCTTGCTGGTGCTCATCTTTGTACTCAACATCTTCTATTTCTCATGGAAATACCTCACCCAGAAACACAGTAAGCCTGCAGGTCTACAGAGCAGCAGGATACTTTGAGAAATAGGACAACTCCACAGGATCTGTCCCCTATATTCCATGGTAGCAAAAGAGAATTTAAGTACAAAGCGAAAACATACCAGGCTTCCATCTTCCATACAGTGTGAAAGCTACATGTTTCTTTCACAAATCTGGTCCTCCAAGGCACTGACTATTTGAGGGTCTTCAAGGTGTTATGTATTCTACCAACATATATCCAGGAGTCAACATAGCCAAGAATACTGTGGGCATTTCAGCCTTAGTGGAGGGTTATACAGGGCTGTTGTAAATTGTGCCCTTTGTAGAACAGCCCGTTGGCAAAGGAGAAACATGTTTTCTGTATCCAACTTCATGACAACTTCAATTTCAAGATGAATACAAGAATGATATGCAACTGTACAGAATAGTACACTTGATCATCTGTGTTAGAAAATGCATTGCTTAAACATGTACAAGCTGAACAATTTCTTTTTCCTGTTGAATACAGACAAAATTATCTTATGCTGATGTATATATTGATCTGTGGGGTTTCTGCCTCTGTGCAGTTCCATAATGCAGAGTTTCCATGCAACAGCAAGATGGCACAACAGTTCTTCATCTCCTGTAAAATGCAACTAAGTGGGGGCTATGTTTCTACACCAAAGATAGCTTTATAGTAGCATGTAAAATCATCTGCTACCTCTCTCAGAGGTTCAGGAAACTTAACAATAGAATTAAACAAGTTCATTCGTACTTCCACAAGCGTTTTAAGCCATCATAAAGTGGACCTGTCACAGGAAAAGGCAACCTTGTTCCCTCCTGCACTGTTCTGTCCCTCATGCCAGCACAAGTCTTCGGGCTGCAGCACGATTAACTGGATTAATCACATATTTATCCATGATCCGGGTTAAACACGTACAGCTTTTTGCTGGGTTAGGTTTACCTCAGATGAAAATTATGCCAGATCAAAGTTTAAGTAAAAGTACTGTGGTAAAGTTCAAGTCATCTGTTGACATAAAATCCGCATGTCCTTTGGTCTCTCAGCCACCACCATCTAAAAAGCAGTGCAGATATCTTGGCAAGAAAATGAATGGGCCCTGCAGGGCTACCTAACTACCTTCTCAGGTTACCACATCTAGCGTAGCTCCATGTTACTTAGGCTACTATTCTTCTAAATGCAGATAATTTTCGCCTGCTTTTGGAAGTATGAGTTTTTAATGTGTACCTCTGTTGCATAAGGCAAGTATTTGTAAAGGGCTTAGAAGACAAACACTAGGTGCTGAATACTGTTAGTGCTTTTTATTCAAAATAAGGGGAAGAGCTGTTTGTTTTCCAGGCTGCTTTCTTTTATTTATGCTGACTCCTTTAAGTTACAGTATCAGTTGCAGAATCTATGTTTGGAAGTGAGGGGTTTGGGAAATCTGGGCTTGTTACAGCAGAAAAGTGCTCATTGTCTCATTAGTCTCAAGTCCAGGAGACCACCATACAGCAGCAAGGCCAAAACTGCCAACTCGTGTTCCGGAATAGTGAATGGAAAATCATCAGATATGAGAATGGTGAGGGTGGAAAGAGACAAGAATGAAATTGTTTACTCCCTTGTGGATTTAATTGAATAACAACAAAAAAATCTAGTTACAGCAAGAAAAGAAAAAAAATCTTGGCTTATGTTTGCAACAGCCCTAGGTTTTGGACAGAAGCAATGTTATAATGTATAATTATATAACTTACTTGAACAGTTGCTTTCCATATGGGAAGTAACAGATTTACCCAGCTGCATTTTGGCAAAGCCTGAATCTACTGTTATTCAGGGTATAACAATCTCTCCGAAATTTGGAAGTCTTACAAAGGTATCTACACATTTCGCTGATGGGCCTTGACACTGCTTCTCTTCCTAAGAATAATACATGGCTTCAACCCCTTTTACAAGAGGTCTTGAGCCACATTTATCTCCCAGGATTGTCAGTATAATTGTGCTCTGACTACAGATGACTAAGATTGCATTCCTTTCTTCCTGTGATGAAAGAAAGGATGAAGCTTCAGGAAGCATGGAAAGGATGCCTTTGAAAGTCTCATTTAAAATTTTTGATGTCATATAATCCTCTAAACATACAGATTTAGTTCGGCTGCTTTGTGACCCTCATCCCAGGTTATTCTGTGTCTTCTATATTGGTAACCGAAGAAGTGAAAAGCCACACAGTCTTTAGGAGCCAGCATTTGCTGCTTATTTCAGTATCTTAGCTATAACCACAAGGTTGATTACACTTAATATTTTGAAGAATACTATACTTTCAGTATTTAAGAACATGAACTAGCAGTGGTCAGGGCTGGTTTTGTGTCAAGAGTCCTTATCCAGTAGCTAGAATACTAATTGATCTCACCAGATTCCCTGCTGCCATGCTAGTGTCAAAAACTGGGAGATTTTCAAAATAACACAAACGTAATAGGCACAGATAGCCACAAAAACTGTCACGTTTCAGAAGATCGATGCCAAAGTGACCTAGTTAACAGAGTCCTCAAATACATATCAACTGGAACCTCTCCCACAGCCAGCCTTTCAAGTATTATACAGGCCATTACTCCTCCAAGAATACTTTACAGGTTTATTTCACCTAGTGTTGGAGAAAAAACAAAGGTGTCCAACACCACAAATGGCAATGCAGCATGAATTAAGAGATCACCAAGATATAGTTCCACAAATGCCACTGTAGCCTCCTGGGGAATGCTGCAGCCACGTAGCCCGTAACCTTTTTAGTATCCCAAAGGGAAATTACCTCAGATTTCCTGTGTTCTCATTTGTCTGACACATGTTTTTATTACATTTTGTATTTTAAGTATTCTGTATTCCATGAAATCACTCCAAAAAGCAATTTACCACATTATATTACTTTCTGCTATCTTTATGTATCATCAGAATTTTGAGAACTAAAACTACTGTGGTTTGGAGAATCCATGGAAGACATCTGGCACAATTAGCAGAGCTCAAGAAGAGATCGCATTTGTTGCCAGATGATCTGTATTTTGCACGAACCAGTCATTGGATAAAAGACAGGAACAGGACCGGGAGAGAGAAAAGAACTGAGGCATGTGGGTGAGCAGTTTGAATCCTCATGGGCAGACAAAGGAACTGAACCAGTCTCCATATATCCTGGCCAAGTGCTTCAGCCACAAACCAGGAATTGTCCAGATATCATCCCCAAAGACAGCAGTCCAGAGTGAAGGTCCCAAGTGGGCAGGCAAACCTCGCAGCCCAGATTGAACCATATGATGATCCAAATTTAGCATTCATCGCCCTGTCTTCCTCATTTTCCCGTTAGTTCTAGGCAGTTCTGTGCTTAGCACAACGGCTGTTTCAGATCCTAGCGACATACTCAGCGCTTTGGATGCCAGTTTAGATACCAGCTATTAGGTTGGTTCTGATCTTTCATTTGAAGTTGAGTTTTAAATCCAAGCCTAGACCATGTCTCCTGGCTTCCAGTGAATACTGGGGAGGAGATCAAATTTGAGAAGGAGGCTTGATTTTTCCGAAATAGTAAAAATACTACATCACTCTGTGAAATAACAACCTTCCCCACACTGTGCACAGATCAGCCGTGACAACAAAAAGAAGCAGCTCAGGACACAGGCTCTTCTATGAAAAAGGAGCAGAAAGCAGGGAAATAGACCACAGTTCATGCCTTAAGGAGCACCACCAAAGCAACTAAATCGCGGAAAATATTGTCTTACTAAGGCACAAAATACTTCCTCTACGGGGGTCCCACTGTACATTTTCTCAAGTGCAGAATTTTGCTGACTTTACATTCCAGTAAGTGATCTGGAGGAGCTTACAAATGTTGCCATATTTATGCAGAGGGAGTAACTTCAAACTGCCAGCCCTCCGCAGGCCATGAAAATACTCCTTCCCACAGTTCCTTCTCAGTGTTTTGTGAACTTAAGGCACTGACAACATATTTTAACCAGTTCTTCAACAAGTGCTATCCTAACTTGGTGCCACTGTCAAAAATCACAATTCTTTGTGCTTTCAAAACAATTTAAAGAAAACTTCCTGTAATTTGGCTGTATACATGGGAAGACAGAGATGCACATACTCCTAATGACAAGTTTTGAAAGAAAATAAACCAAGGTGCTGCAATATACAAACCATACTCTGGCCAAGGATGGGTTAACAAAGTGCTCTGGGCTCTTCCCCCCTACACTAGTAATAGGAATCAGGCTTGTAGGGAAGGATTTCTTGGTGACTGGCCAGGAAGAGAGCCTATAATCTGCAAAAGATGTGAGCTGGGGCTGAGTCAGAAACTGCCTGAGAGTCTTCTGCCTGTCAGAGCCTTGCTACGAGAAGCTAAGCCTGCATGCAACAACTGGGGATTTGTTACCGAGACCGTCTTTGTTTGTCGATGCTCCACTTAAAGGGAGGAAAAGCCAAATAAAATGTGTCATATGCTTCGGCTATGCAACTTTTGGCTATGAGGTTGTGGTGATCCTGTTACGATCACTTCTTAAGTTACGGTGGTCAAAGGCACATGAAATGGGGACATTTCTTTATCATTTACTCAACTCCAAACAATCAGCTGCCTTTACTTAAACAACAGAGCAGTACTGGAACTACAAAACGGTGGGAGAAAAAAGTCAGAAGTTTTATTATATATCGGGGAATCTGGTAAGGTTTAACTCGCGGAAGGAAAGCACCGTTAGCAGAATCTCTTCAGAAGAGTCAGTACCAGCTCCAAAAACAGATGAAAGAATCTGGCTGAAAGGAGTTAAGAAAGGCTATAAAAGGTCCATTATTGCATTAACCTTGCCATTAGAAGAAACTAATTGTGATCAGTGTTCAGCACATCACTAGCTCAGACAAAATCATCCCTATGGAAACTTAAAGGAACAAAAACACAAGGATGAACATTTTGTGTATTAATTTCTGATCTCTCAGTTAATACACTTCTTGTATAGGAATGATAGGATGGCCAAATACACACGGAGGCTAATCCTAAACACCATTCGCTGTCAGCTCCGATGGGCTGCTTTTTGAGTGAAGTAACCACGACAGCTTACTGGCAGAAGTCTGTAAACAAAACAAACACCAAAAAAACCCCACACCACCACCACCACCCCACCCC
>JMFS01008966.1:0-25817 GCA_000699545.1 Podiceps cristatus | reverse complement strand
TCACACAGGCCCACCTCTCCAGCCTGTCCGGAACTGCAATACAAAGGAAGAATGTATAAAACTTCAGAACGACACCATATCACAAATGTATTTGCAAATCTCATGAATACATGCATACTATCAAAGCTAAGGAAAGCAAGATAAACCCTCCCCCCTTTGCCAAAGGGTATATGTTATCTAGTCACACCAAGTGGTCCTTCTACTGAAGAGATGAATTTTGCAACATTTAACTATACTTATAAAATTAACTAAAGTACAATGTCGAGGAAGTACACACAAAGGCATAAACAATAATAAAGAAACTGAGGTTGTCTGAATATCTTTTACTTGTTTCCACACGTTGTGTTACAACTCTTATGTAAAGTATGCAGGTGTTAAAATGGCGTAGGACATTTTAAACATGTCTGTTGAAAACTAAAGGTGAAATATATGGCTTTAGAAAGAATATCTGCTTCATTCTTTTCTAACGGCTTTCCTTATCTGAAAGGGCACAGCAGACTGGCATGGCAGAAAAGAATGGATAATACTTTAAAATAAAGTAGCAATTCTAAATAGATTATTCATAATAATAATAATAAATGGTTAACAGAAATTGCCTCTATAAATTAATAATTATGTGATGTGTTTGATATATTGTGAGAAACCAATTGCACATAACCATGCTCTTCAGTTTATAAGTGAGTTGCACAAGTTTTAATAGCAACCATTGCACAAAGCACTTCAAAATCATGTCAAAAAACTGTGGTGTTGCCTCATACCATATCTATCAGAACTGGAAAGTACAGGCCACAGGGATACTAAAGGCTAAGAACAGAGCACATTTTGGCTGACAGGACTACAATCTGTTTTGAAATACATTGTTCTCAACACAAGATGGTATGGATCAATGAAGACACTGAGGTGCTGAAGTACGTCCAAAGGGCAACGGGGCTGCTGAAGGAAACTGGGGTTGTTCAGTCTGGAGAAAAGGAGGCTGAGGGGAGACCTTGTCGCTCTCTACAGCTACCTGATAGGAGGTTGTAGAAAGGCAGGTATTGATCTCCTCCCAAATAAGAGGCAATAAGACAAGAGGAAATAGCCTCAGGTTGTGCCAGGGGAAGTTTAGACTGGATATTAGGAAAAAATTTCTTCACTTAGATGGTCATCAATCACTGGAACAGGCTGCCCAGGAAAGCGGTGGAGTCACCATCCCTGGAGGTATTTCAAAGACATGTAGATATGGTGTTTAGGTGAGTGGTTTAGTGGTGGACTTGGCAGTGTTAGGCTTATGGTTGGACTCGATCTTACGGGTCTTTTCCCACATAGATGATTCCATGATTCTATAAACCACCTAAGGAAAACACAGTTATTGTCTTCATTATGATCATTGAAGAACAGTGAGGCAATTCACAAGTTGAGAGGCAATGGCGGGGTTTTTTTTTGGGGGGAGTGAGAAAAAAGAGAAAAAGGTCTCTGGTGTCCTTTGATGTATTTTGTCATGCTGGTCTTTCAGCTGCTACAATTTATGGCAACAAACCTCAAGGACAAATCATGACCGCACACTTCCAGGCACTCTAAAAACACCACAAAAAAAAAAAAAAAAAAAAAAAAAAGCCCCTCTTCTACATACAAAAATTCTGATAATTCAGAAGACAACAACATTTAGGGAGATATAAGTAAATTATGAAAAAGTGCTCATCCACATTCATAGAAGATCGGCAACCTATTTTGTTGACAAAACCAGGAATTTGTGGGTAGGATTTGAAGGGCTACAACAGGTTTGTTCTGAAAATCGATATAGAGGTCTTCCTAAAGTAAAGGAGAAACTTGAATATTCACAACTGAAAATAATAAGAGTTATGAAAGGTGGTTTTATGAGTAAAAGGGAGAGAGAGACAGCGTGCGCACTTGCACGCACATTGAGATATAACAGACTGGGGATGGTCCCTGAAGGATGCTGAAAGTGTATCAAACAAACTGCTAATCAAAGATGGAAGGTGATAATCAGTGGGAAGATATACAGAAAAAGCAGATGATCAAAACAATCAATGCTCTTTGAAGCAACATCCTAGAGAGATCACAGTGAAGTAAGTCAAATTGTCAAATTCAGGAAAGTGAACATGATAATAAGTTGTTAGATAAGAGCCCAGACTGGAGTTTAGTGTCAAGGAATAAGCATTATGCTACTTTGCACACAGTATATGGAAAGTGCCTGGAATACTTAGCCATAGTCTGGGAAACCCAAAGCCTCTGAGACATGTCTGAATCAACAAGGAAATTGGATTCATAGAAGCGTTGCTGATGTCCCACATGATTAACATCAGAAACAGTAAAGATAACTCAAGAGGGAAACACAAGTACAACCCCTCCCTGAAACACAGTAAGCTTAAGGGTAAGAGACCAGTTGGTAAGTGAGCCTGTCAGAGGAGATGCCTCACTTGACCTACTGTTTATGTACGGAGGACTGCTGGGAGATGTGGTGGTTGGAGACCACCCTTGTGCTTAGCAACCATGAAATGATAAAGTTCTCAATTCTTGCTGAAGTAAGGAAGGGGATCAGCAAAACCACAACCATGGACTTACGGAGGGCAACCTTTGGCCTGTTCAGGGCACCAGTTGAGAATGTCCCTTGGGAGACAGTCCTGAAGGGCAAAGGGGTCCAGGAAGGCTGGACATTCCTCAAGAAGGAAGTCTTAAAGGCACAGGAGCAGGCCATCCCCATGTGCTGAAAGACAAGTCAGCAGGGAAGACAACCAACTGGCTGAACAGGGAGCTTTTGCTACAACTCATGAAAAAAAAAAAAAAAAAAAAAAAAAAAATGAGAGTTTACCACATTTGTAAGAAGTAGTAGACAACTCATGAAGAGTACAGGGACCTCATTAGGTCATGTCAGGAGAAAATTAGAAAGGCAAAAGCCCAGCTAGAACTCAGTCTGGCCACAGTTGTAAGTGATAACAAAAATGTTTTTTAAAATACATTAACAACAAAAAGAGAGCCAAGGAGAATCGCCCTCCTTTATTGGATGTGGAGAGGAACATAGCCACCAAGGACGAGGAAAAGGCTGATGTACTTAATGCCTTCTTTCTTCAGTCTTTAATAGTCAGACTAGTTATTTCCAGGGTATTTAGTCACCTCATCTGGAAGACAGGGATGGGAACCAGAATAAACACCCCATAACCCAGGAGGAAGCAGTTAACGACCTGCTACGCCACCCAGACACTCACAAGTCAATGGGGCCAGATGGGATCCACCTGAGAGTGCCGAGGGAGCTGGTGGAGGAGCTTGCCAAGCCACTCTCGATCATTTATCAGGAGTCCTGGTTAACAGGGGAGGTCCTAGATGACTGGAGGCTTGGCAACATAACACCCATCTACAAGAAGGGCCAGAAGTAGGATCCAGGGAGCTACAGACCTGTCAGCCTGACCTCAGTGCTGGGGAAGATTAGGGAGCAGTTCATCTTGAGTGTGCTCACCAGGCACGTGCAGGACAACCAAGGGATCAGGCCCAGCCAACATGGGTTCATGAAAGGCAGGTCCTGCTTGACCAACCTGATCTCCTTCTATGACCAGGTGACCCACCTAGTGGGTGAGGGAAAAGCTGTATACTTTATCTACTTGGACTTCAGTAAAGCCTTTGATACTGTCTCCCACAGCATTCTCCTAGAGAAGCCCTCGGCTCATGGCTTAGATGGCTGTACTCCTCACTGGGTTAAAAATTAGCTGGATGGCTGTCATGGGCACCATACAGTCACTTTCTCACTTCCTCCTCCCAGTAGGATGGGGGAGAGAATCAGGAAAAGCAAGGCAAAACTCCTGGGTTGGAACAACAACAGTTTAACAGGACAGCAAAGGGGAAGCAAACAAACGATCTCAACAATAACAATGATATAGGACACTCAACACATATTTCACAGCACAGGCTGTGCCCACCTGGAACCTGAAGCCCATCCTGGCTGCTCCCCAGAATCAATTCCAACCCCTCCAAAGGGAGACCTTGTCACTCTCTACAACTACCCAAAGGGAGTTTATAGTGAGGTGGGTGATGGTCCCTGCTCCTAAGTAACTAGGAATAGGATGAGAGGAAATGGACTCAAGTTGCAACAGGGGAGGTTTTGATTAGATATTAGGAAAAATTTCTGTACTGAAAGAGTGGTCAAGCATTGGAACAGGCTGTCCAGGGAAGTAGTGGAGTCACCATCCCTGGAGGTGTTCAAAAAATGCGTAGATGTGGCACTTTGGGGACATGGTTTAGTAGGCATGGTGGTGCTAAGTCGATGATTGGACTTGATGATCTTAGAGACCTTTTCCAACCTGAATAATTCTATGACCTCCAGCCACAGGTACCAGGGACAGACTAACACCATTTGAACAGCAGAAAACCAGATCTCCCTTAATTTATGTTTGTGAATAAAGTTGCCCCAACAAGAAAAAAGAGTGGGGAGATGAAGAGGGAAAACTTAGATGCATCAATGAGGGTGCCATAGAAAGCTCGTAGGGACATTTAAAGGGAATTCCCTTGTTCTCCAAAGGATCTATTAAGCCTGGGTATAGATGTAGCAGAGAACCATGAGAAAAAATTTATTTTGTAAAAAAGAATGAAGTCAGTTGTGTTGAAAGTGACTGACAGGTCAGAGAGAACCATACTTATCTAGGAAGGAGTTAAAAACAACTTTAGTAAAACTTAACCTCAAGAAATGAAACCATCAAATGGAGAGGGCCAATGGTTAAGTGTGAGGAAAGGTGCTTCAGAGCACATATGTGAATTCAGCAAGCTTACCTATAAAAGGGAGAAATGGGGGATGCTGGGGATGTAGCTAGAGAGTTAACTGGGATAAAGGAAAGTGCTATTGTTTTTAAAGGCTCATATTTGCTTCTTTGTGTGTGAAACATGAGCAACAAAGAAGGCTTTTACAGTAAAAGAGGACAGCCAAAAAGAGCAAAATTAAAGGGAGAAATGAGCACAAAAAGCATGAGAGAAATTTAGATTACTGAGGGAAAGCAATGGAATAAAGGAGAATATACAAGTAACTTCAGTATCTGCAGCTATCAAGAATGAGAACAGAGCTCTGAGAGGGAGGAAGCTCATATCAGACTTTGTATGTAACATTATTGGCATTCACTTTCAAAGCTTCAGTATCAAGAATAGATAAAAGTGATATACAGAAGTCTGCTATATCAATAGTAATTGCTACAAAAAGGACTGCTAGCAAGTACAATTAACAGCAGCACCTGAACTGCAGAATAAATTATATACTGAAGTGTTTGAGAATTCTTTTTAGGCAGAACCTTTCCCAGGGGAGAGCGTATTATATAGACCTTACAGACAAAATTGGCATAATTTCTCTACCAGTGCTCCCAGACAGATGCTCTGCTATTCTTCTACACCATAAGGAATATTACCATTGTTAACAGTCCCATTGGTTAGACGTCTTGTTTTAAGCATCCAATAAACTTAACCAGGTTGAGTCCCTTCTTACTGGAACAGAGAGAATGTGGCAGACTTCTCCCAAAGATTTTGTTTTGTTGATGTTAAATAGAAAAAAAGGAATGAGGCAAAGAAAAAAAAAAGCAAATGAGATGACTATGGCAAAACTAAGCATAGGCTGTACAGAACCCTCAAGTGCCAAAAGCAGAGACTACTCTTTGCCATTTGTCTACCCGTTATCAAGTTTCAATTTACTAGGAAGATCTTGGAAAAAGATGAAGGAAGGTAAGGTGGTTTCTTGGTGACTCCACGTTTTTCCGCAGCGCTCGCAGCTATGCAAAGTACCAGAGATGAAAACAAAAGTACTCAGGTCAAGAAAAGGCAGAGGATGACCCTCTCAGTGGCTGACAGAAGGGGACGAGTGCCGAGATGATCTGTGTGCTTCCTGCAGTTCCTCCCACCCGGTGGCAGAGTTCCAGGACTCTGAAGGGATGCAATGCTTTGACCAGGCGAGCTGCACAAGGTCTAGGGCTATCAGGCAGTACTCCAGGAGTAATGTTTGCGTTAGACTTTGCAAGCAGACAACAGTGCGGTGTAAAAATGGACAAAGTCCAAGGACATCAGCATCATTCACGTTATCTTCTCACTAACTCCTATCCTGAGTTGCTTAAATTGAATCAGCAATAGTGCCTGTTTCCAAAATAGTATCCATCTGCATTTGAGACTGAGAACTAGATATGTCAATAAATTGTGTTGAAATTGTAATCAGATTTTTAAATTTATATTTTGTCATAAATTTGCATCTCAGAACAAAGAGTACGTTACAGAATCAGAACCATTTTCTGTCCCTCCGATGCCCTAATGTAATCAGTCCTATTGCATAGAGGAACTTAGAAGCTGCAAGACAGCGTACTCCAGCCAGGGGAAACAAAGTAATTCACCAATGATTTAGAGCAAGACCCAGGTGCGCTGGCTCTGTTCCATTCAGTAATGCCAGTAAAGCATTGTTTGTAGCTGCGTTCACCAGTCCCTGTTCTTACGAAGATTAACAGCCACTTGTGCCATATATTACTGTTTCTCCAGACCAACTACTCCATCACTAGCATAGGACACCTGAGATGAAAGTAGTAAAGAAGAGATAATAAACACAGTATTCGAGAATGAAATTCTGAACATGCCAACAAGTAGAAATACAAATTTCTGTAAATCATTGTGCCAGTCCTTTGAAACAGACAAAAACCCACCTTCATAGGTCGACAATCATAGTCTCTCAGGCTTCATTGTTCATCATATAGTACTGAGATAGTATATTTTCTTCTTACATGGACTGCAATAGCTAGAGGTTGCACAAAGCAGCTCAAGTTATTTCAACTGTGCGCAAAATACTTACAGTACCCTAATTCTGCCTGAAATTACCTTTTCATTTAGATGAACCCTTTTTTTGTAAGGTGCACACAGAACACTAGGCAGAAATGTTAAGAGTCTAATTGCAGAACATTTACTGAAAGGGTTGCAATATAATGTAAAAAAGCAGAGTGAAAGTAATTCCCGGTGAAAAGATGATGAAAAGCTCTCCCTTTTTATAGACTGCATTTTGCCACAAAAATTTCTTCAAATGTAAGGGAAATTTATTTTGTCCAGAGTTCGACATGTTCTCCCCGCTAAATGTGAAATCATTCACAAAGGGTTCCCACTGGAATCAACAAAGACTAGTGATTAATGCCTCATACTGTCCTAGAAGTCAGGTTCCTCAGGGGTCCATCTTGGGACCTATCCTGCGCAATAGCTTTATCAACAACCTGGAGATGAGGTGAACTGCACCCTCACTGTCAGGTCCCTTACTAAGAGCGTAGCTACCCATGCTCAAGGTCAGTGCTGATAAGGTGCAGCCATGTAACCTTGTGGAAAGAACTGTGAGAAAGAGCCCTGAGAAGGTTCACTGGGTAGCTTCCTCCTACACTCTTTACAAAAGGAGAGAAATTAGATGTAAAATTCTGGCACAAGGCTTAACATGTCAGAAACATATTTTGTCTTTTGCTAAGTAGTAAAATACCTCAACAAAAAAAATCAGGAATTAAAAGCTTGCTAAATTGATAAGAAGTCATAATATCAGCACAGTTTATCACAGGATATGTCATAGTAGAGAAAATTAAAGAGGAAGCAGCTAGAATAGTCTGTTTTGACATGTTTGAATGCATAGCATGTCTTCTGGGATATTACATGGAGTGCAAATACCCTATGATTGAGATGTACTGGGGATCATGCTCTCGAGATTAACAAGAAGGTCTAAGGCAGATAAAGAACTCCACAGTATGGCACAGTTCAGCAGCGTTAAAAAGATGGAAGGATTATCAGGATGGATTAACTCAGCAATTAGAATGTAAAGGAAAATACCCAGACACTTCACATATTCACAGAACCCTAGGCTCAAACAAAGAAACAGTACTGAAACATGAAAACTTATCAAAAACAAGTTGTGTCATCTGTAGGCTCTCTGTCACCAGTGCATATCACATACTTGCAATGTTATAAATACCAGCAAAACACTAAACTAAGTATTTTAGCATTATTTTAAAAAACATCCCTTCAAGGTTAGATACCCTTTGGAATGAAAACTGTTTCAGAAATCAGTACATGCTGTACTAACAGAAATGACAGGAATCAAACTCATTCTCAGTGACACTACAGTACATGGCAGGAGCAGAGAAAAAACCAACGAATGCCTAATGAAACAAGAACACAATCCACAAATTTTCACGCAAAATGTCAATCAGTATACACAAAATAAGTTACTTTGGTTATATCTTCAAAAGAGAAGACATGAAGTTTGACTGAAAAAAAAAAAAAAAAATCGGTTACAAACACCATACAAAGATCTGTAGATATCAAAGCATTCTCGTGAGAAAGAGAGAAGCGTGATAACTGATGCTACACACACTGTAGTAAAGTACACCAACTGATGTACCACTCTCTAGGTAGTACAGAAACAAAAATTCCCTGCTGGATTTCATTCCGATGAGCACTCTAAGTTTAAAGTGTGATACAAAGTAAATGAATGATTTGATCGAGATTAGAAAGGAAGAATGTGGGAGAGCACAAATGAGAACCCAATTCTTAGCCAGATACTCAGGAATTTGTTTCCTCCTTCTTGCCATGTTCAAATTGAGATCAGAAATTTACCACATACAGGAATTCAACAAGATTAAATTAAGCAAGTAGTCAGCAGGTAGCAATCCCACCATCAAAAATCCCTTTGCTGTAGTGAGCAAGGAGGAAGCGTACATGCAAAGTTGTAGGTACACAAATAAAAGCCCTGTGTTAACCTAGAGGTAATTGTATGTTCCACTAGTGTTCCCAGGAGTAGCCTCCTCTTTCGGTGTTGTTTTCTCTCCTAAAAATAAAAAAATTTCAAAAGGGGCATCTCTAACCCAGCAAATTCCTGTTACTATTTAGCAGATAAGAAGTCCATGCTGCAAGCAGGTAGCTTTTCTTAGTGACCTTTTACACTCCTTTCCACTTCATGAGCTCGGCATTACTTCCATAATAAAATAGGCTTTTAAGGGGCAAAGTGTAAGGATTTAGATGCAGCAGATAATTTCAGTTGGGATTTTTCTACAAATTCCCTAATGATTTTACCAAGAGTTCTGCAAATGCCATAAGGGCAAAGGATTGATGATAGTTAATCCTTTTTCTGTTTAACATAATCCCATGTGACTTTTTGTCTCAGTGTAACTACAATTGCTACATGCTATTGCACTAGCAACATCTATCAACACTTACTTTGTACTTGGGGATCAAAAGCATCAGTGAAAGTTTTCTCTAACTCTAAACGTCGTTAAGTCACATTTGGCCATGTATTGAAGGTCCAAATATTTTTCATTAACAATCTTCTGTACGCAAAGTTCCATGTGATTTACAAAATCATAAATACAGAGGCACATTTTATAAGCATAAATACTAATTTTCAAAACAATGGTGCCAGATAAGTATTTCTGAGATTATGTATCCTAGGGAGTTTTGGCTAAGGATTCCAGGTTTGGGTCCTTTCCGATCTCGATCCACAATGAAGCTCCTCTGTGTGTAAACAGGAGTATACAAATTTTACTTCCAATCTATACCTCTGTGAAAAAATTTAAAATCCCATCTTTGCATGCCAAATATAGACAGAATATACCAGCCTGCAGAAGCTTTGAAATGTCTATGTTGTAATAATCTTCTATTGTGATGTGCTGATTAAAAAAAAAAAAAAAGTTTTTCTGATTAAAAAAATAATTCTAATTCAAAAGGACATACCTTTTTGTTTGTACATTGCATACTATGAGGTATGCCTCAGAAGTGTTTATCAAACAACATGTCATACAGTTCTAAACCAATTCTTCATACGTATGAAAAACTGTCTCCTTTATAGTCTTTGAAGTGAACCCTAAGGGAATATTCACATACATACCCTAATGCTGATTATTTTATCAGCCACGGGAGCAAAAAATGCTTTATCACAAAGGCACCAATTAATGCAAAAACAAAAAGTCCTTCACTTTTATGTCTGATGTTGAAAGAAACTCAGTTACAAAATAATTAATGGGAAATGTAGCTTCTGTAATACACATTGTGAATATATGCTCCCTGATGCTTTGTAAAAAAAAGAAAAAGAAAAAAAAAAAGTGCTCCATTAGGATTACAAAGGAAATATGTATTTTGTTTTTCTTTTCTGCCACTAAGTATTGTATGCATATTGTTATGCTTCCATGTGCCATACACAGCTACACAGCTTTTTATGAAACACAAAACCCGCAGAGTAAATGATATTTCAAGTCATATGTTTTAACACTGGGCCAACTCAAAGTTGTCTCCTAGACACCCATATTAACACTTTGCTATTTGTTCGTAAGACTCAACTTTTATCTCAAAGCAGGCAAAGCCCTCAAAGAAAAAAAACGAAAAACATTTTCAAGTTCCTGAAAAGTCAGGTTAATTTCCATTTCATTTACTGCTGATGGGATTTTTTAAATGGCTACTTAAACTGCCCTCACTTAGGATTTTTCTGGAGTGTCATCTACCTTGAAACCATCAGTCCAAGGATAGGAAACTGTTGCAAATTGAAAATTAGATTCATATCAACATAGCTCAGCCAAACCACACACTCCTAAGTTTGTCATGGGAATGCTGTGTCATGCTGCTTGGTTTGTTGGGGAAGTATTCACCAGGCATGTAACAAAGTGATAATTTAAACAGTTCTTCACAATTTGTCTTGGGAAAACATAAAAAAAAAATAGTGAAAGCTACTGTAAAGCACTTCAGCTTTCCTACTGGAAATCTGTGTGCATAGACATCTTTGCCTTATCAACACGAAGCTCCAGTGGCAGTGACCAACTTTTGAAAACCTCACACCGTTTTTAGTAGACATTTATATTCATGATTGTGCCTGGGCTCCAACCACTCCAAAGTCCCATCGCACCAGAGTCTGCACATCACAGTCTTGCTCCGAAGAGCTCACGATTTAAGAGTTAAGCCATGTTTGCCCAATTTACACTTCTGTGTGTCCTGCCAGGAAGCCTGGGGTACTGCTGAGTCTGCAAAAAATGAATGCCCCTGCCACCCCAGGCTGCTTCAACTGGTAGAAATACAAAACGTGCCTATATGGCACATGGACAGCAGCCAGAGGAAACTACTGCTGCAGAAATGACGGGGGCAGGACTCCAGGCCACAGCAATCTGAACTTTGCAGGGGACCGCTGCGTTGCACGCACTGTCAATCCAGTCTCAGCAAACAGGAGGTAGAACAGCTCAGCACTTGCAGAGGGCCGTGCCTGTGGCTCCCAGAATGGCAACGACGCCTCTACACGTAGCCCCCGTCCCAACTCTTTACTGCACTGCTAGCAAGTGAAAGGTGGTCCCTGAAGCAGTTCCTCAGTGATACCAATGTCTTGTCTTATTCATAAACATAGTGTGCTTGATATGTCCATGGATTTTTACCACTGGGGGAAAGAAAAAAAAAAAATCCCTCTGCTCTTGTGCCAAACTAAATAGGTAGACTGACATTTTAGGGACTGATTTCCTCATGTCTCCATGTCCTCCTCCTATTCCCCAAAGTGCAATACTTTGATCTAAACAAGCGTTAAAGCAGAAGCATAGGACCAGCATTAACACTAACCATGGAGCTACACAGGTATCCACAGACTTTCTTATTTTGCTGGCAACAAAACCACTGGTTTCAGCATTTGGTTTTGTTTGGTTTTGGTTTGTTTGTTTTTCCCCTGGTGCCCTAGGATATTAATATTTTATAGACACAGCCTTTAGTAATAACCTGTGTCAGAGCTACTGATCTGTACATACCCAAGTTGGAGGAAGCCTGCTTCCTGAACCAGCCCGCCTTTTGCTGATTTACAAATACATTTGCAGGGCTGGCAAAGTTAATTAAAGTTAATAGAAAATTTTAAAGCAAAAAAGAAAAAAATAGAGCGGTAAGAAAAATTAATTAAAAAATGATCCATCATCCGAAAGCTGCAGAAGGGGCTGCATTCTCACAGGGGATACAAATGACTGCCATTTTATACTTTAACTTCTTCCAGACAGTACAGCACAACAGACTCATCAAACGTGTCTGTGTAATATCTTCAGACTAATGATCGGGCTTAGGTTGCCGGCTAGGGATTTCCTCATTCATTACTTTCAACATATCTACCAAGTCTCAAAACACTACAGACTTTTTTTGCTTCTCATCTTCTGCAGAAAGGAAGAAAAGTTCTGTGATTATGGCTCAGCACAGTGTCAGATGTCTTTTCCTTCCTTGGCTTTGCTCTGCTCCTCCTTTGAGAATTTTAGTGTTTCATTAACACTGTGCGTGCCTTTATTTGTCCATCTGCATAAGGCAGGTGTCAATAGAATGCTGAAGAGGAGCAATTCACTATTATTTGTCAAATACTTTCAGATGTCCATATGCAAGGTAATGTAAAAGTCGAAGCGCTTGTCACACTACTTGCAACTTTTTGCTTTCACAAAAGTGTATATGTAAAGGATCATCCTGCATAGGTGTAAAAACTATGGTTAATTACATAGGACACATTTGCAAGACTTTTCTGATTTTTATGTGCACACACTCAAATGAGGTATTAGTGCTGAGAACCAGGAGATCCAGAATTTATCACTGGCCCTTCCCAATACTCTTTTCTAAGCTACTTCTGTTTGCTAGAATTTATCTGCCAGGGAAATGGAAGCATTACCTTGCCAAGCTGACGCAAAACCAAATTCACAAACACAGTCTCGTATTTTTTAAGATATGACGTATTAATGTATTGAAGCCATAGGTCTGTTAATTCCTGACTCTATTCACCACATGGAAATAGAGCCCAGAAGAAATCAAATGACCTTAGATAGGACCTGCACATTCTTTGTTCCTCTGAGAATCAGGCCGTCCTTGTTTCAGAGTATGACATGGATTTGCTTAATAGGGATACAGTCATTATTTCTATATCATTATTTTTTTAATAACTATCAGTCTAGATTAGACAAAAAACCAAAACCATTCCCAATACTGGTGATGATTTTCTGCTGCTTCTGGACTGTTGGTCTGAGGGCTGCTTAGATTCTGTTCAACTTGAGTGCTGACACGCTTACATTTCCAGCAAGCCCTAGTGAAAAGGTCACTGGGAAAAGCACAAGTATAGTTTGTGTTCATCCTCTGCATGCTGATAAGAAAGAGTTAAGATATGGCCAGGCTCAGTTAGAAGTCATCCTCAATAACCACTGGCATAAACTGATTCAATTCACCCAGAATTGAAAGACAGATGAACTTCATTCCCTGTCTTCATGATGTCAAAAGGTTAAGAGAAACCAAACACCTCTTTCACCAAAGAAAGAACAAACTCTTCTCTCAGAACTTTTCTGCTACTTGGCCTCATCAATTTCCCAACTTTCATTTTTTGAAACTATTCTCCTCAAAACCAGGGATTACCTAATGTTCCTAGCATAATCATTTTGTTATTCTAACTAATAAAAAAACTTGTGTATTTCCCTTCTACTTCCATCGTCCATGTTGAAAGAAAAGCGGAACTGAGGTAGTTAATATGACGCAATTGTATCTTCTCTCTTGCAGCTAACATTAGGACAATAATTGAGAAGCCAATTGTAAAGCTGAATTGTTATTACTCACCAGAGCTGTGCCCCTCTTGCTCTAGTATTCTGGCTTTAATCTACTTGATGTGTGAGTTAATACTGCTTAAATATAATCACCAACTTATTTTTTTAGGTAATTTGCAGATAATTCAAAATTTGATGATTTACCCCGAGAGTTTACTTTGCACTACCTGCCACTTTCAGTAATGCTCAGTCACTGGAAAATAAACAGAAAGAGTGCAAGAAGTTCCACAAATCAGTCAAAATAAATTAGTGAACTAAAATTAAAGAACCAGTTACAAGAAAGTTCTTGTAACACTTATTAAGGTTGTAAAGTAGCAAAAATCTTCCACAAGGATTGGATTAGTTTTAAGAAGGATTAGGAAGGCTATTTCTATAGAACACAAAGTGAAATTCTGTCACTTGCAGAAAAGAATCTCTTATTTCCACAATGAGCTGAAAACATCACATCAATAAAGAATGTTGTATTTCTCTGGCACCAAAATGCCAGCCAAATTCTTGACAATGCTGGGAAGAATATGGATGCTGTCACGGAATTTATTTTTCAAATTTCTATCAGCAATTTCCATATGAATCCATTTTCTAACTATGGGCAACAACAACGCATAATTTCTTGAATATAAACATAAAACATTGCATTGATAAACAGCAAGGAAATATAAAAAGGTTTCATATGTTTACATAAATATATTGCCTGGTATCCTTATTAGTTCAAGTCCTCAGATGATCTATATGCCATGCTATAAAGGTCAACAAAGAAGGAGAAAAGGAGAAATATTAGAGAGACAAGTCCTCTTAAAAAAAAAAAAAAACCACAACATAAAAACCAACAAAAACCCACACACAAACACAAAAAAACCCCACAACACAAACCACCCTGATTTCATATCAATATGCTCTTACTAACGAGGACTGTACACGTCAGAACTAAAGAATATACTGGATTACTCTCCCAGCAAACATGTACCAGCCTAAAGCTGTCTCCCAAGTTCTTTTTCTTTCTTGCTAATAATTCATTTTTCCTTTGTTTAATTTTATTTCCATTGCCTCTCCCACCATTCCACCCAACACATAATTATACAGGTGACCTGGCATCTCTGCATGTGCATTTGTTTCTGTGCAGGAAGCTTTTTCAGGGCTGATGAACTCATTGATGCACTTGAATTCATCTTTATTCCTCAACATTAGTAAAACACATGTGTTTTATCTGTTGTTTTTTGTAGAAAATATGATTTTTCAAGTTCAAAATAATATGGTCACATACCTCTAAGCAAACCAAAACGAACTATGTTTTGTTAACATCAAAAAAATAGCATGTTTCAAGACAATATTTTGAACCAAGTGATAGCTCAAGGAAGACTGACATGGCCAAATTCACCTTATAACAACACCCTCCAAAGCTACCATAACGTTATTAGTAAGAAGTACTAATATCTTGCCCATTGCAAGCACTTTATTTGTCTGCATCATAGAATAAGCAACTTCCAACTCCTTATTCTAAATTTAGATCATTAAGTTGCAGTGCTCTAAGCAGAGCAGAATATCATTCCAGATTGAATTAAATCATTTGTATTGTTGCTAGACACTTAACTCTGTAGTACTTTTACTGAAATAAACAATGATTTTTATACCATAGTAAGTGTTTAGCAGAATCAGATGCATAAAACAATACACAAGGAATCATATCAATCTGTTACGTTGCGCTAGAAAATGAATCAAATACCAAGTGAAAAGTCTGCTTAACACTACACAGAGGAACAAGATACTATTATTTTGCATTTATAGTCTTGTAGTGACAGTGCTATGTTTTCTAGTTAGAGCACAGTTAGAGTTTCAGATTGAGATAAAATTCTCAATTGGTGTGAAGCCATTATAGCACCCACCTCTCCACTTTAGCAAAACTTCCACACGTCTCAAGCTTCAGACTAAATTTTGCAGCCATCAGTAGACCGTCCATCTGCTGAAGAAAAACCTTACTTCCAAGAAGAGTTTTCTATATTAAAGAATAAACTACCTTTCAGAATTTATTCTTGACTGGCTGATTGGGTGAGAGGAATATGCCATTAGTCTGTAACAGAAATCTTAAAATAAATGAGTTCAACCACAAAACCACTTTAAATTCCAGCAGGACAGTATTTCAATTCTTTCTTGGTAATATTTAACCATCGACAGGAACTCTACTTATGGGCATTGCCAGAACAAAACGATAGCCCTTGCCTCAGAGACTTCAAACCTCAGTTCAAGCCAAGGCACTATAAAACTAAGAGACTATAATGAAAGGAAATATCACGGCCCTTATAGTTCAATCTGTGCTGCAATCTTAGGAAAAAGGATTGGTGAAACTATCAAGGGTGCTCTAAACATGAATAGATACTCTAGGAAAGGACACCTGTAGATGTTTCCATTCTAGACACTTGAGACACTTGATTTTTATTATTGTAGACCTGCCATTCTGTTTTAATGAATGTGTC
Source organism: Podiceps cristatus (assembly GCA_000699545.1). Lineage (NCBI taxonomy): Eukaryota > Metazoa > Chordata > Aves > Podicipediformes > Podicipedidae > Podiceps > Podiceps cristatus. Next base: position 9,811 of record JMFS01008966.1, on the reverse strand, counting down.
TCTAAAGCTTGATTTATCATCAAAGCTTCACATCCGTCAAACTTATCCTTGGAACTGTTTCAGGATGAATTATTTGCGGAGTCTAGCTCATTTAAAAGAAAAAAAGCAAAGATGACTTAAATGGGAAGTGATATGCACTGGTCACCTTACTGCTTTCAATGAGCATCCAATTAGATATGCATTACGTAAGGAGAAGTGTATGTAAATGTCTCAGCACAAACATCTTCACCCTCATAAAAATAGAGATGTACAATGAGGAACCTCAGTTCTGTAAAATTACTGCTTTCCTTTGATTAGTCATAACTGCATTGCTGGCACATTTAACATGATTCTTTATTCAGATAAATTACCATTAATTTGAAAGCATAAGAGATTTAAATTCCATGAAGGAGGCTATAGGTCAAAATTAAATATGTATTGGCCTATTTCTGTTGTTTCCTTTATACTCAAATTGCTTAAGCATATACAAGTAATCTCAAGGAAGGGAGAAATAAAATAATTGAAGTATAACAAAGTGCACTGATATAAAGAAATTGAGTCCATTTCAATTACCTTTTTGACAATCATTAACTAAAGTGAAGACATGGAGATCCTTTTAAGGGGTTAAGTGATATCTACACATTAATTAAATGTACATCATACCAGAACGGCAAAGCAGTTGACACAAAGGTGATGCCAACTTTGCTTTTTCTCTTGTAGTAATAATATAATTACTAAATGTAAGTTCATGTAATTAGGTCTGTTCCCATGTTCATCAGATTTTACTGACATCAAAATCTAGGCTGTATCGCTTGCTTAATACAAGTAAACTCACGCTCTCCAGCTAGCACTTCAAGAAACTAAACATTGTAAACATTCTTTTAGGGTTAGAATATTATAACTAAAACGATTTCTAAAAGTATCAGATAACATTCTCTACAGCAAGTTAATCCACCTATTACATTACCTGGGCACTAATACATTGGGTTTGTGACTTCCAGAAATAGCATTAAAAATGTGAACTGTGGACAGTCCATCTCTAATATGTATTTTCAACTCCTGCTTACGTACATCCTGCATAAACAAGATAAACACAAATCTACATAGAAAACAAATGTGCTTGTGATAAGATCTGGGAAGCTGGTTGACCCACTATTAAAAGTTGCCTAGATCTTTGGCAGGCATGTACTTTCATAGAACCCTAATCTTATTATTTTTAAACCTGAAACCTCTAATGTCAGTGTACCTTACACATTAAGACCCCAATCCAAAGCATCCTGTGCCTAAAGCCAACCCTTGCATTACCCGGGCAGACCTTTGGACTGGACTTTATAAATACAATTCAGCCAATGGCTGGATTAATTCTGCAGACTTGCAAGTACAGCCTTACTGTACTGTATCCTACAGTATCAACACTTCTGTGTTAGCGTTCCCCACCCAGCTGCAACTACTGCATAAGCATTTTAACTTGTCCGTGCTGCAGCACAACAAATCTTTCAAGACTCGCAATGCAGGAAGGATTTGTAGCCTACGTTCTGTGGGACCCACAGGAGTGCACGGCAGTGACTGTCCTGTTTCTTCACAGTCGTGCTATAACCAACTAAGTATTACTCCCTCCCTCCCTCCCCCGCAGTAGGATGGGGAGGAGAACATAAAAAAAGTAAATCTCATGGACAGCAAAGGAAGAGAAAATAACCGAAAACACAAAACAAGCGATGCACAATGCAATTGCTCACCACCCGCTGACCAATGCCCAGCCTGTTCCCGAGCAGTGATTGCGCCAGCTTGGCCAACTCCCCCCAGTTGATATACTGAGCGTGACGCCATATGGTACGGAATATCCCCTTGGCCAGCCTGGGTCAGCTTCCCTGGCTGTTCCCCCTCCCAGCTCCTTGTGCGCCTCCTCGCTGGCAGAGCAGGGGAAGCTGGAACGTCCTTGACTTAGTACAAGCACAACCGAGCAACAGCCAAAACATCAGTGTGTTACCAACATTGTTCTCATCCTAAATCCAAAACACAGCCCTATACCAGCTACTAGGAAGAACACCAGGTGAAACTAGGATATTCACCCATCTTCTACAGATCTTTATACCATCAGTACTTTCCAGCCACAAAGTAAGATCTGGCTAAGAGGCAGCAATGCCACGTACGGGCAATGAGTCAGTATAAGAATCCTGGCAGATTGATCATGCAGCTTGCTTTGTTACTCGATTCTCTGTGTGTTCCTGCAAACCCATCTTCTGGAGCTTTAAATAGATAGCTGATTAAGTGAAACTAAATTGTAAACTAAAGGTGGAACAAGGCCTTTGCCCAAGGTGCTGTGAAAAACAAGGCTCAAAGAAAGAATGAAAAAGATACTTCCCTAAATACTGTAACTAAAAAAACCCCTGTACTATGTATACTTCTCAAGAGATTTTTCTAAATAATATTTCACCCACCACAGTTGAAGACATTCGAATTGAATAATTCCCAGCTCCCTCAAGGAAGAAAAACAAACAAACAAACACAACAAAGAAAAAAGAAAAAGAAAAAGAAAAAGAAAAAAGCAATATCTAACTTCAGGTTCTTCCGATAATTTCTTCATCTTTGGAGAAGTCACACATTTATACAAAACATATATTTAGTTTTCATCTCTCTTTAATGGAATTTTCTGTAAAAGCTAGTGGAGCTGGAAAATAGAAGCAATTTCCATAAATTTACTTCAGCTTCTTCTGAAAACAAACAAAGCTGTATTTTTTCTTCTTGTTATATATAATTTTCTCTCCTGGCTATCTAATTTAATTTATATAACTATTTTTATAAGTTCTTTTTCTCTTCATATTGTAATAAAATAGAAAATGTATTGGTTTGCTGTATAACCTCTCTTAAAAGCTCTTATTGTTGTGTTAAATCAATGCGTATCGAGGCTAATCTGTGTAAGTGGATTTTCTCTCTTATGCTCCTACCCTTTTTTTTCTCTCTCTGTTACAGCTCACTGATCAACTTCATAATGAGAAAGGTAAACTGCAGAAGAACACAGCCTTGTCCACTCAGCATCCCAAGGGTTTTCACATTTCACACAATCACTATGCAGAAACAGAGCAAGGAACATGCTCTTCTTACTAATAAGAATATCTTTGTCAGTCCAAGGTCAAGATGTGCTTGCTTCAAAGGTAATCTGCAACAGCAAACAGCTACTGCAACAGCCTATGAAGTCTATCTCAGAAAAGGAGTTTGTACAGATGAAGAGTTTAAAAGACTAGGAAGGGACCAAGGAGTTGACATTACCGTGATGACACAAACTGCCTAATGCCATACTTACTATTCCTCCCATTGCTTTTTACATTCTCCCATGTTATGTGCAAGATACTCACACAGCTCCAACTACCAGCACTCCACAGACCACTTCCAGGCTTTGTTTTTCTTTCCATGACATAAACCACAGCAAGCAAAGCAGTGGAAAAAAATCTTTGGCATTACAGAAAGGAAGACAACTTGACGTGGCTTTCAGCAGGTTAAAAGACAGAAACTATGGGAACAGGTGTTCTGTCAACCCAGTAAGTCCCTTCTCTTCTTGTTTATGAAACAGTGACATACTAGGCTTAGAAAAAACAGGCTAGCTATTTCTATTTACAAACACTGGGAAGGAAAATACTAGATACTAAGGAAGGTGACTTTTCAAACTTTGACAGCGTTATTTAAAATGGGAAAACTAAACTGAGTGGAAAGGAGAAGAATTCAATGCACTGTGACTCTTCAATACCACAATATTGCCATCACCAGAAATGAAGAGTTCTGGTTTAAATCCTTAGGGCTTTTTCTTTCAATAAATTGGCAATTTATCAGAAAGAAACCTAGACAATAAAAGCTCTGACTTTATTTATCTTAAAATATTTTTATTGTAAAGAAAATGAACATACATGCCTTGGACTCTAAAAGGTACTATCACATGTATATATTTAAGTAAGGCATTCACGACTGAAGTCTGTAGGTATATTCATGCGTTCAAAAATACAAACCTGTTCAAATACTTTGCTAAACCAGTTCCTTAAATGTTAATCCAGTGTTTTCTAGAGACCAGTGCTGATCTCAAATTATTCATAGGCGAGTATCAGACTCAATGCACCAAGAATATTCACACTTACAGTCACTGTCTATCAGCATTTTTTCTAGGAGGCACTCCACCAGAGAATATTGAAGTAAATGTCATGTGAACATAAAAAGAAAGCAATATTTAATATTTCAGAGGGAATCCTAACAAAGCATAATTACAAGGATTAGATGCCATTTATGCAGAGCCTTGTGTTATTTATTTGAACAGCAGATATTCAATGTAATTCACCTAATCAGGTCTATAAGGTTATTTAAATAGCTTAAATTAGGAATTAAATTAATGCCATATTCTATAATAAAAAAAAAATGTTAATTAACTGTTCTGAGCTGATTAACAGCACTAAAGAAGAAAGAGTTTGTTGACAGCCAAAAAATATGTTTTGGGGCCACTAAACTATGGAGAAGGTACATCTTAACTGATTGAACTCAGTGCAGGGATCTAAATAGTTATGAGTGCTCTGGGAATGACACCACAATTAATAACACTCAAACTCCTATGGAATGATTCTAGTGTGCTCATTAAAGCAAAACGCTTATTAAGCAATCTTGAAAATGCAAATGATGCTTCCAAGATGACATTTACTTTTTTCATTCCGTTTCACCCCCCCTTGGGCTTTAATACAGGTAGCCACATCATTGTGGATAGGAGGAAAAACAAAAACAAAACAAAAAACCAAACAAAAAACCAACCACATACCACACACTTTATGCATATATATGTTTCAGCAACTGAAATCATGTCCATACCTGTCAATAAGGAAATTTGGTGAAAAATTATTTAATCAGAATAATATCAAATTCATAAAAGTTTTTGTTTGGTGGGGTTCTGGGAGTCTGGATTTTATTATTATTATTATTAGACATAAATCAACATAAGAGTTTTGACCACTTTATATATAAAATGATGATTTTTATTTTATACCAGATCAACCAGCTCCCTGTACGTAATATTCACCAGGGGTGAATATTAATAAACTAGTAAATATTAATTTATGGAAAGAAAAAGTGCTTTAGCAACATCAATCATGAGCAAGACGACTATCTTGGTTTTCAAAAGCATCTGTAATATGGACAGGCTGTTGGTACAAGCCCTGGCTCATTCCACAAAAAAAATCCAAAAAACCTAAAACCCAACCAAAACAAAAAACCAAAAAAAACACCCCGAAAACAAAACAAAAAACCCACAAACCCAAACAAATAACACAAAAACAACCCACATCAAAAAACCACCACACTTGTGTAAGAAACCCTCTGCAAAGGTTTACTTACTCAATAGCTCATATCAAAATACTCAGATGTTTAAGTGCTGATAATTATCTAGTTTATGTGATGATTTGACTGAGATTTCCCCATCAAGTAAACTCCTGATCACATACACAAATTGTAACCGTATTACTCTTCCCTATCATCAACCACTTCTGTTCTTTTATAGCTCATTTTTTAAAGAAAGATTTTACAAAATAGTCCCACTTTGGAAAATTTGGCTTTCCAACAGAGGGTAGTCAGTTGATGGGCATCTTCTTAAAAATGCAGTCCAATTCACATTTCTTAAAGAAATTAGTATTCCTTCCCTTCCAATATCGAACAGCATACACTTCATTTGTTAGCATTCAGATCAAATTATTGTCCTTAACACTGGACCTAGTTATTCCTCAAGTGCATTTGACTGAAATCCTCACATTAGCATTTAAGGAGCTTAGGGACCACTATCCCTGAGAACATGGGCACTCAAATTCTGGAGACTGAACCCTCTCCTCTCACCTTCCCCCACACCGGCCCCAAACCTGTTACTGAGAGACTGGCTTTTCCTGAGGATTGCAAACAAATTATTTGTTTCTGAAAATACAAATGAGAACACACACATGCACACAAACTCACACAAAACCCAACAAAAAAAGCCCAAGCTCAACACCCAGTCCCTCTCCCCCTGAAAATCTTCCCCCTCCCCCTGAAAACAGGGAAGTAGGCCATGTTTTAGGAGAACAAATCTCTGGTTTAGACAAAGCAGTAAATGCCATATCTCTTACACAGAAAAGAACTGAGACCACCACCTACTAATTGAAAGAACAGATAATCCACAGCAACAAATTAAATACCCATAAACAATCTAATATATTGAGATATGCAATTATACATCTATGCTTGAAGAAGAAAAATATCCCGTTAAGTATGCTTCCACTGCCCTCTTTCCTCCTCCTCACATTCTTGTTCTTCTTGCCCTACCCCAGTTTCCCCCTCTTCTCCCACCCCAACTTAGGCCACTTGTCCCTACACTTCCCAAAACCTAGGGCTGCTGATATTTCAAGATAATACTTTAGTTTAAGAAGAGAAGTCAAGCCAGGCAATAAAAGTACTATCCAACTGACAGAAGCATCATGTGTCTTGTGAATGAGCAAAGAAAACATCTTCATAGGAAAGTCTTACTAAGCCCTACTTCCAAACAAACAAACAAAAAAAGCAATCCAATGAAATCTAATGAAGTCTGTTATCTTATAGATTTGTGCCCTGCGGTTGATTGACCTTGATGCGTATTGAAGATGTAAGCTCCAACTGAACCTCTTTCGAAGCCTAGGACATTTATCTTACTTTTACTGGATAATCAAGCCATACAGCATCTCTCTTATTTGGGCATGTTATCCATCTGCTTATTTTAATGTGGTTTTTTCTTTGAGACCTTTATCACACTGTCGAACACGGTCAAAATAGATTCTTGTGGCCAAAATACATCTAAAAATTGTTAGAGACAGAAATACCATGTGACTGCAAAAATCTTGTTTCTCTGGGAAAAAGACTAAAATTACCAAACAAACATTGTTTCAACACATAAAATGAATTAGATGTATTTTAGCAGCAAGGTCATCTTGGGTTCTCTCTGATCCTCACAACTCTTCTCCTCATTTACTCCATTAAATATTTCACATCCTATTAACTCTCAAAATTCATATAATGTAGGTCTTCAACTTGATCCCATCCTTTCCCTTTTTTTTTAAGCTTTAATTACCCCATAGACCCTAGTTTAGATTTATGCAAAAGATGCCAATTCTTGCTCAATCACTACAGTTCTTAACATTTTTATGAGTTATGGAAATATTTTGTAACCTTTCCATTCAATTTATAATATTTTTAGCTATGATACTGAAGTCTTTAGTAAAAAAAGGGAAATATAATTCCTTTCTGTTCTCTTTCTGTTCTTAAACAGGTTTTTAAATCTCTATGAAAACCTTAGGCAGTATATTCAAGTTTCCAGAAAGGTAGGTATTTAAAATCTTTAAGAAGTCTTAGATCAACTACAACAACATTATGCATGATCTGCAAAGCAGAAAATAAAAGGCAAATAGATACTAGTCTTATGTACAATCTGCATAACCTTACTCCCAGCTTGATAAAGCCTGATTGGTAACTTTTTCCTCATTTTCAAAGCCCAAACAGATCTCTTGATTAAAACAAAAAACCCAACCAAACAACACCTCCCCCCCCAAAAAAAAAACAAACAAAACAAAACCCAACCCTCGCCAAAAAACAAAACACCACCACCAAAATAACCCACACCCCAAACAACTCCAGAAAAAACCCTAAAACCCAAACAAAAACCCCAAAACAAACCAACCAAAAAAACCCAAAACCAAACACCCCCCAAAAAATCCCCCCCCACCCAAAACAAAACTCCGAACAAAAAACAACACCCCCCCCCCAAAAAAAACACATTAGAAGATTCTTAAACAAAAAATGAGGAAATCTCTATTTGCCCAATATTAGTCATAGTACATTTGAAATTAATTACCAGAAAGCCAAGAAAATGACGTGTGGTAGAAAAATATACACAGCAAAACTTCAAGGGAACGGGTAAAACTTGTTAGAGTTTCCTAAGAGAAAACTATAGGGAATGCTTTCTCTGTAAACAGGAGTAGCCAGTAAAGATTATTGAAGCTACCTACGCTGATCTTTAGCATAAATGCTGAAAAAGAAAAAAAAAATCCCTGTAGATAATGTTATCCTTCATTTAAGCAGAGCAAGGAAAACGATGAAGGAAACAAATTCGAATGTTTAGTTTTCATGAAAGCTGCAATAACTGATTTTATGATGATTTTTCAACTATTGAGACTTTTTTGTCCCTTTACAGTTGTACAGATTATTTTGTTTTCCTTTTTAAAATCTTCACTTGTTTTCAGATCACAATCACTGTACCTCAGGAAACAGGGGACTGTAAATCCAGTTATCCTCAAGTGCCAAAATATACAGTTTAGGAAAAAAAGCTACAGATCCAGTGACAGCTACGAAAAGTACAGAATATCCCACTGCTCCCTTTACAGAGATAGTATAACATATGGTTAGCGTGGGGCTTTTCTCATCAGCTCAGACTGACGCAAAATGATCCAGTTGGAGTCAATTTGCATGTATAATATCAGAGTAGAGTGTCTACAGATTTATAAACCAAAAGAAAAAAGTATTCACAACTTTGGGAAATGAAAACTTGGAGTTGCAGACAGCTTTAGCTGATCTTAAGTCCTGTATAGCTACTAGCTAATTCTCGGCAAGGTATGCAGGGAATTAAACATGCAATTCCCATCATTATCAAAGATTGCTGCTACTTGGGAGTCTTTATGTGCTGAAAACCTACCCTCTAGTGTTTACTAATAGCATCCATTTAGTACAGCAGGTGAAATGCTGATTACTTAATTTACTTCTTAGTTATTTTAAAAACCTCCCACTGCATTTATTTTGCATATCCTGCTTTTCTTCATCTGAAGATGAAGGCCACTGAAAAATCCTCAGGGATACAGCAGGACTATGGCACAATAAATGAGCATCACAGCATGCATACATTACAGGGCATCAGGGTGCAACACAAAAATCATCTCAACAGTCCATTTACGTACTGTGAACTAAATTTAGTTACTGTATTTGTATATGAAACTTCTACCTACCCCTGCAGGGTTGATATGTGCATACTTGAGAGTACACTTAACCTTTGATTGCTTTACCATCGAGTTCATAATTTCACAGATACAAAAATAAGCCATTCAAACACTTTAGAAGCATTACATGAAGTAGAGAGGTGAAGAAATACTTTGATACATTAAGATTTAATAACTTGCTTTCCTGAACAAGGGCTAGATCCTGCACACTCTACATTCCCTACTGGGAGAAAGCAATCTCAATTTGTTACTAAAGAAAAATAAAATCTAAGTTATTCATTATTTCATGCCTTTCTGGCTCATGCACTCTTGATGGTTGCTCTCCTATTCTCTTACTAATGTTTAGATGTAAACAGCATTTTGTCAGGAACACATACTGATCACAGTTTTTGCAAATAATGAATAAAGTTGACTTACACAGAGAAAAGAAAGGCGATGTTTTCAGTTTGATGTTGACTCTTTCAACACTGACTTACATTAGAAAAGGGAAACACTGATGCATAGTACATAGGTCTTATTTCATTCTGCTTTATGAAGACAGATATGCAGTCCCTGAAGAAGGGGGAAGAAAAAAAAAAAAAAAAAAGGCAAATTTAAACTCAAGAATTTTCCCTAGTACTCATCAATAGAGTACCTTAAGCTCCTCTCAGATAAGAATTTCAGGGATTTTACATAGTCTCTGGTCCTCCTTTCCCTTTCCTGATTATAAAAAGGTAGATTAAATGAGTTGTGGCTTTAGTCATCCTACTGAAAGACAATTCTGTTCCTGCAGAAATATTTCTTTTTTTAAAAAAAAAGTGTTGTGGTTTAACCCCAAACGGTAA
>KL256661.1:5857-29178 GCA_000699545.1 Podiceps cristatus | reverse complement strand
CTCTTCCCCACCCCCCCAAAGACTTATGTCATAACAACCTGCCCAGCTCTCACCTAGCTGAGCAGAGACGACGCTTCGTTACTGGAGACCCTCCTCTTAGAATTGCCCCCTTCGCAGACGCTCACGCTTGTCTTCCCAGGCAACTTTTTCAGCAGCTACAAAGCCAAAGGGAAAGCAAGAAAACATTGCGATGGCCCCTGTTTTCACAAGGAGGAGGGGGTAAGGATCGCAGCCTGTTGAAAGGCGGCACCTAAACCTGGAGGAGCCTGCCGGGGCACAGACCTCCTGCGCCGGCGTTTGTGCCTTGCATTTTGGCATGACACCCCGACCCCGTGCACGCTGCCGTTGATGCCCCGTTAGGAGGGAAGCACCCCTCCTCAAAGCCGATCACGCAGATGCTTGGATCACTGAAGGGACTTTACTGGCTGCTCTTTGAGGATTAATATTGCCAGGTACCACCTCATGGTGCTGCCAAAAGGCAGCTTTTGGTAGTGTTTTGATTAGACACCTCGGTCTAGTATTAGTTCCTTTTTTTTGCTGTGTGCTGAAAGGATTGGAAGGCTGAGCGAGTACCTTAGCTTAGTACTCCCACATATTTCACAATTATTAAAAACGGGACTGGTTTGATGCTGCTGATGGCCTCCAGAGAAGATCTTTCCTGCATCACCTGGTCCTGTTGAAATCGTCTCATGGTGAAACCTAAGCCCTCTTCAGGGACTGGTAGAAATGATACAGTGCTCCCAGAAGCAGAATTGGCTAAACAGATTTCCCCCCAAAACAACAACAAAGTGCCAGTAGTTTGTAAGAAATTGAGCATGTGATTTTTAGATCGATACCTCTCAATACAACAGCTCCGTGCGCTAGCAAATGCTGGCCACAAATCTGGACACTGACAAAAGTAATTAAAGAAGCAACAGGAAACTAAGAGGAGTACTACAAAGCACCGAAACCCATTCTCTACTGAACACAAAGGCTTTCTGCAGGCAAATGTGAGCTGGGACTGGTTTTCAGTTGACGTGGAGAACTGAGGGTGAAGCATTAAGTCTACAGAACTCAGCAAAATCTTCGAGAAGCCATACAGCAGCCAAAAGTCCTCTCAGCTAGCAACAAATACAATACACTCTAAAATTCAGAAAGCCAGATTCAAATTTTAGGGAATCCCATAGGTCAGACGAGGTAAAAAGAAATCTTACTCTTCTAGGAATGCATCAATATCCTCTTAGTGCCACCAACAAAGATGGGTGGAAGAGCCCAACTGAGAAGTTCCACTGGCTGGAAACATGGAAGGGAAACAAGAAATAAAGCAAATACTTGCAGCACAACTTTGTCCCTTTTGTAGAACTTGGATCTGCAGATTAAAAGATTTATGCCAACGCATAGGAACACCTGACTGGAGGACTCTTCCAAAACAGAGCTGTACGAAAACAAGATTTTGTTCCACAATATTTTGTAAATAAATACAAATGTATAAATACTTCGCACTGTTGCAACATCTCATGTTAAAACTGTTCCGTACCTTATGCTGCTGAGTAGCCTTTTAACACTGCATGAATAACAGCAAATATATTTATAATATATACATAAATTGAGATTGAAATTTGAAACTGGACCTGTTTTGCACAAAGCAGCCGCAGAAGTGCAAAGTCAAGCTGAGAAGCCCCTCTCACTTGGGTGCTTTTCTCCCAGGGTTGTGCATACGTTTCTGTGCAAGCTGGTGACTTCAGCTGCGTGAACAAATTAGTAAGTAAGTATGCAGCTAACTAATTATAGCCATTTGTGAACACAGCTACTTAATTTCAGAGCTCAGTTGCGATAAAGTTAAACGCAAGTTAGGAATAATTTTGCACACACATTTTGCATGCAGTTATAAACCTGCTTTTGAGATCACAGACTGCAAAAGCTGGGTGCTCCTTATCTCATACAGTCCATTCTGGAAAAAACGGAAAATGTAACAAAAATCCTCTTAGAACTAACTGTCAGTCTGCACAGATACCATAAGACCTACATTAATGATTAACATCTTACTTCTCATCACCTACAAAAGGAGACTGAAGTGGACTCTGTCCAGCAGCATGGATTACGTTTTAAGAAATGTCAACAATTTCCAAAAATGTTTTGGGAGACGGCATTTCATTTTGACATCAGCGGCTCCCTGATCTGAAGGAAGTCCAATTAAATGAGGCTGCTAATAAAGTTAATGTGGAGAAGGGAGTGGATTCCGCCCCCGTGTTTTGCCTGCATCTATGCCGGGCACATGCTCGTAAGTGGTTCTGGTCTGAAAGTCCTGTTTTATTGAACCACCCTCTGAATTCGGTGTTGGAGGGGGGAAAACCTCGGACACTAGGGCTCCTACTCTTGGTGCCTCTGACTTAGGACATGTCCCTTCATTGTTTCTTCCTCATAAAAGGGCATGGACAAATATTTTTCATCATTTTGTCATTTTCTTTTCCATGTCTAAAACATATCTTTGAGTGCTTCTGGCTCTGATTTGTTTCTGGCTTGATTATAGCTCAGTAAAATGAGCAGCTTGTATGGAGCTGGAGGAATGGGACCGAGCAGAGGCAGTGCTGGCCCTTCTCTGCGGCAGCCGGTCCATGCCAGAGCACTGCGGAGCTCCCGCCCTTGGGGAAGCCGGCAGCGGCTCAATCAGAAATTTTACTCCATGCTTGGAACTGGAAGGCACTATGTTTCAGTAAAGTATTCTTTTCCCCAAAGGGGAACTGGTATTGAGATTTCAGATGACATTTATTAACAATATGAATTCAAGAGATGAATAAGACTATTAAAACTTTTCCTTAGCAATAAGCCATTTGCAGGATGGAGAGAAGGCAGCAGAATAACGGGACAAGCAAAATTCGACACAGCAATCACGATTTAACAGCCAAGTCCTACAAGCACAGATGAAATCCTAATAAATTTCCTCTGCTCTGGGAAAAGGAAAGCAAAATAGAGGCCATCAGGGAAAGTGTATTTTAAGGGGGGAAAGAGCTGAACTGGAAATAAAAATTGAATCTTTCCTGGAAATAAAATTAATACAACCTACAATAAAGTTAGCATTCTCAGACATTCAGAAGTAAAGCATCACGCTCGACAATGCTGTAGATAAAGACTTTTTTTGACTGCTCAGACATGGCACCAAATCACAACTCAGGGAGTAATGGTGGCAGGTAAAACAAATTCTTGGAGGCAATGGATCAAGTCCTTCAATGGAGTCAAGAGCCTGCTATCCGTCGTCGCCAAGCTGATAACCGGGTGCTACGGCTGATCCTGCAGCCAATTGCATGAAGAAGGCAGGGCCTGGTCTTGGCCACGGGGAGCCCACATCAACTGGTCCGGAGCTGCCGGCACGACCATGAACTTTGTTCACGTGACGCTCCCAGAGAGATTGGATCTACAAATAATATACATAATCCAGCCTCAAATCCATGCCTAAGCAAACAGACTGAAGAGCCTTCGTCACCAAAATACCTGAACCACATCACACAATACCTCCTCCTTTTTTTCCCCACCCACGCAGCAGGAAGAGAGCTTAAAGTTATTGGTAACGGTGTGTGTTTGGGGGGTTGGGCTGGGTTTTAATTGCTGAACAAAATGAGGGAAGTTTGTTGGGGATGCTGTGGGAAAGACAAGTTGAAAAGTGACATTTGCATTTAATTTATAGGCAGCAAGGTTAATGATTGTTCTTATTTTATCCAACAAAGAATTTCTTAGTATTGATCCAGCTCCCCCTAACAGGGATATTTTTTTTTTTCATCCTTTGAAATAAAAATGAGTAAAATAAATAGCAACAATGTTCAAGAATGGAAATTCAGATAGATTAAGCTCACTGTTTCTTTCCCTTTCTGGACACATACTGTGGAAGCCTAAAACTGTCTCCAGTTGGAAGTATTTTGCCCTTTCACAGGGAACTTTCTGCAGGTGTGCTAAGCATCTCTCTGACAAAGGGAAGAGCCGCAGGGAGAGTAAGGAGAAAACACCATGTTTACATTTACATTTTCTTTTACCTCTTGGCTTGTAAACCTGCATTAAATACAATTTCTGTATCAATATTGCATGATACTTTTCAAATCTCTTCGGAAATAAAACCATCTTGCTTTGTATAATTAGTCATTTGCCTTACAAAAGGGAGCAATAGTCTGCCTCAGACTTCCTCTCCTGCTTTTGAGCTTCTTGCTTGTGTCTAGAGGCCTTATGAATTCTACTAACCCCTTGGTAATAGGAGCCCTCCTTCCTCTCTTTTTCTTTTTTCTTTATCCTAATTATATTTCCCTTCTGTCAAGCTGAGCTCTCTGTTTGCTGCATGTGTAACATGGGTTTGCAGCGAGCAGGCTGAGCACCCATCAGCCTCCTCCTAGAAGTAAACCCCCAGCTCCGGCGCTGCTCCACGTGGCTTTTTGCTGAACTCATCCTACTGCGGACGCACGAGGGGAACCGGCGCGGGAGCAGGGGGGAGCGGGAGGCAGAAAGGCTGCACCAAAGGCAGAACACCCATGGCGATGTTCATGTGGTCAAACTCTTTACTGTCTTTTGACGTTCTTTTAGGCTAATTATTGTATTTCCTGAGTTGGCTGTCGTCTCCATCTGTCTGTTGGCTCCAGTACAGACTAACTTGTCTTTTAGACAGCTGGCCCCGTGGCTCTCAGGTAGTTACACAGTTTGTTGGCCAAATCCAAAATGAATTCACCTGGCTAATGAGCTTAATGGTTCTTAAGAAGATTCCGTAAATATTTTATGAAGTAAAATTCACTTCATTTATTCAAGCATAAAATATAAAGAGATTCTATAGGAATATAATATAATCTTCACCCATACATATGCATATGGCTGGAATGACTACATGAACAAAAGTTTTTGCTATTTAATTCTGACCGATGCAGAATCAAGCCTGGATTTTCCTTGCTTTATTTTAATCTAAAAGCCAACCTTGCTTGGCTTTTTAAGTAAGATTTTTCTGTATGTTTGCCTGGTTTTAATGTACCTTTCTTCATTCCATCTTCAAGTATTTTTTTTAAACTTTCTATGGGAGCTGAACAGAGAAACCAGTGAAAAACAATTGTCTACTTACATTTGTTGGGCTTCTTTAATTTCCCTGACACTTTGCCGTAATAAAGTTGTGGTTTGATGGCCAAGAAACCAGAATTTTAAATTTCTGTGTGAATTTTATATTTGATTAAGAAATTAGATCAGCTGGATGTCCGCATGTGTGTCAAGGTAAAACTGTTCAGATATGCTGACAGCATTGGCATTTGAGGTCTTTATTCAGCATTTCTTATGCAGCCAAACCTTCTATTTGGCCGATACTGCAAACCTGAGCACACTTCAGGCCCAAGCACAAAGTGAAAATCAGGGTTTGAAATGCTCATGGCCAGATGCTGTGGCTCCTTACAGCAGCATGTTTCTGCAGTTATTCTCGGGTGAATGTCTGGAAATATTCCAGTTATACTGTTATACTGACTCCAACAGACTTAGTCTGGATTTATATCAGTGTAAAACTGAGAGAAAAATTTCACCCTGTAGGTTCTTTTCACTCCTTCATAGATCCTAGGTAGGAGTCAATTGTTTGCAACATCAATAGGCCAGTAAATTTCATCATTAATCATGGCTAGGCTATCCACAAATAGTTTACTATTTCTTGTGTTTATTTGTATTCAAAATATTTCCAGTAAATCTCTTTCTAATTTACATGTTTAACCTTCTTGTAAAAACAGGGTTTGGTGGACTACAACTGTAAAATCAACTTACATACACTAACTGCCTTTAGCAAGCAGGTACTTGCAGCTATGTAACTTGTTATAAAGTGAAAATTCATTCTTGTTTTACTATTGCATTTCGGTTCATATCTAGAAAAAAAAAAAAAAAAAAAAAACAAAACCAACCACTCAACTGTTCTTTTTCTGTTTTCAAATAATTTACCTGGTACATTTGTGCAAACTTATGAAATAAATAATTTTGCGAAGCACTGCTCTGACCTGTGCAATGATCTTAGATTTTTCAATTGCATTTTAATGAGCCAAGAAGTGTGATCTGTGCTCCAATGGAATAAAATCAGATGATACGGTCAGAAAACCAGAAAAATAGCCTAGCAGGAAAATCCTTTCCTTTTAGCAGTAGGGAAGGGGAAGGAACGTGGTTTGCCCCTTGCTCCGAGCTTCAGAGGCCGTTTCACCGAGCAAGGCGGTTACAGTGAACTCGGGATGGAGTTTGCAAAGGCTTCAGCAGTCTGCTGGTAGTCAATTTAGCTTAAACTGTTGAATACATTTTGTGGATATAGTCTGCTAATTTGGTGTCAAGGAAACCACAGAAAAATTAGATCGTGATGTAATTTAGTGCATCTTCTTTGACATTAGTTGAGGTACACAGATTACCTCCCCTCAGGAGAATTTGTCCCAGATAAATTTCTCACTGAGTGGTTTTCATAGCAAGGGCCAATGAAAAACTAAAAATAGCGTTGCTGAGGGAATAATTTGCATTAAAGGAAGTGTCTAAGATAGTGAATTAAGAGACTGTCCATTGGTTGTATCACTTGTTTGATATTTAAAGGGAGGGGATTGACTGGAAGACTTGTGATGATATTCAGGGAGGAAGCCACAGGGAATGGCTTCGCATTAGGATTTTTAGTGCCATCTATTGAGATATGCCAACTTTCACAGAAGGAAAAAAAAATATTTTTAATATACTGGTTTCATTTTTTAACTTACCAACTTTCATTGCATCTGTTTGCTGCTCAGACTCCAGCCTCCTTGCAGCATGGGTCATATCAGATGGTCCCGCTACATTCACACGCTATTTGGAAACATATAAAAATCACAGTACGGTACCTTCAAGTAGCTGATTTCTCTACTCTCATCTTAGAATAAATAAAATAAAAGCAAATCTCCAAAGCTGGGCATAGCCCTCCAAATCTCTAGAAACACCATGGCAACTGGGACAGAAACATGCCATGGCATTTTTTTTCTTCTTATCCCCAGGATATGGCTTCCAACAACTATTCGCCACTCCTCCAACAGGTTGTTTAATCTTTCTGCAGCGGCCAGGCTGCTTGCAGGGGCTGGTGCTGAGGCAAGTTGGGATGGCATAGTAGTGCAACAACCACGGGGAAGTTCCATATGGAGAGACCTAAATGAGCAAAGCTGAGTGAATAAATGATTTCTTTAAAATGAATTAAACAAAGAAAATGTTTAAAGGGACAAAACTATTTGGGGATCGACTCTGAAAAGTATACTTTCCGCTTCAAAAAAATAAATGGGCTTAGGCCAAATGAAACCCTTCTTTGAGACATGTGGAGAGGTTTCCTTTGCCTACATTAAATGCTGGCTAATTTTTGAAGAACAAACTTCCAAAGAAAAATCTTGATATTTGTTTTGTTGTGTTAGTTTTAACATTTCCACTTTCCTTCCATGTCCTTTTATTTTTGCCTTTCTTTTTCATTTGTTTTGCGAGGGATCAGCAGGGCTAGAGGGAGAGGAGAAAATCTGATCCCAGTTCTTCTAGAAATTTCCTCTAAAAATTTGACCTTTCCAGAAATTATCTGTGACTGCAAATGTGCAAAAGAACTATGAAGTGTTTAAATTTTACTTCTTTCAGAGGCAGAGCACAGTATATCAAACCTGGTTTCTGCTGTTTTCTCAAAATCATATGTCTTTTAAAACCAATGTGCAATTTTCTCAACTTAATATTTTGGTTAATAGGTCATTTGAATAGCAAATATTGTAACTTCAATGTATGTTTTCTTCTACAAATTGTGGGGCTAACTTAGGGAGTGCATGTAATTTATGTAATTTAAAATCTGCAAAATAATATCAAATGTCTATTCAATTCTAATATTTGCAGTTCACTATTGGTAGCGGGTTAGAAAATGAGTAAATGAGCCTTTCAGTCAGAGAAAGGAAATAATACTATGATGTAACTTACTTACCCAGCTATTCAGGCACCTTTAATAGTAAGTCTTTTACTGTACCTGTGTCTCTTGGTTGTCTGCTTGAGGATTCAGGACCAAATTTCACTTTCTCTTGTGTTTGTACCATTGCCTAAAGTGGTCTGGAAGTAAAGCTTAATAGACAATTTTAGAAGAAAGGATGCTTGGTTTTGGTTTTTTAATTTATCATCTCCGACGTAATAATTTTCAACTACAAGTTAGCAATATATTGAAAGTTAAACATAAAGTATAAGTAGCCTAACCTTTGTAGCAGGTAGGAATTGATTAATCTGGTTAAGTATTGTGATGATTTCTAATCAAAGCAAAGCAATGCAAGGCTTTCTTCCAGGGCCTACTTGCCTCCAGCAAGTCTAACTAGGGCTTCTCCTGCATCTCTCTAAAATGGAATCCTAACAGAAAAGCATTTTTCTCCTTGCTCAGGTATTTAAAACATAGTTTAAATTATTTCACATCTGAGCTTTCTGTTTGTGTGTCCCTATAGGTGTTTAAAACTGCTGTTGTCACAGAAAAACAGTGGGAATTACAATGCTTTGCTTTGTTGTTTTTTGTTTGGTTTGTTTTTTGCAAGAGACAGCCATACATAAGTAGTCATTCTCTAGATGCTGATACGAGACTCCTCCAAATATGCCTTTTGAAGTATCATATATGAATAAGGACAAAAAAAAAAAAAAAAAAAACAAAAAAAAAAAAAAAACTGAAGTTTGAATGAAATATTAAGATCGTGTTAGAAACATCCTTAATTTTCAGCACTCCCAACCCTCTGTAAAGCTTGACACCACATTTGCAGTGTTCCTCTGTGCTGTGCATACATCACTACTGCAGTGCTGAAGCATTAATTTACTTTTTCTATCTTCCATCCTTCCATCTTTTCTTAACCTGACAATTGTGCCAGCAGCATGAAGGTAAAGCACATTCCCTATGTGTCCTGCAAGGCTTGTCCATTAATCCAAAAGGTAAATTCCCATAATCGCTCATGAATAGTACTTTTCACTATTATTTGTAAGTGTATGTGATACTTTACAAACCATGCCTGCAGAAAGTATCCTGGAAACTGTGCATTTCCCATCGAGGGCCAAACGAGGCAATACCGTCGAAGATGATCAGCCAGTGCATGGGAAACACCAGCACTGCAAGAGCTGGGTTAGAAATCCTCCTTCAGTTCCCCTCTAAACTTTCTAAAGAAAGCAAATTCATCCCAGAAGATCCCAACGTTGTATAATTAACCATATGTACAACTCCTTATAGATGAACTGTAGCCACCTCTGTGATATAAAAAGATCAAGTCTCTTAAAAGCATTTTTCCATTAAGTTTGAATAATTTCCTGGATGTGTCACCAAGTAATTTTTAACCAGACTTTTCTGATTCTGTCCAAGCAAAGTTGTCAAGAACAATAAGTATCTATCATCTATCTTTGTGATAGTGAATGCTTTAAAAAGATGCAGGAAAGAAAACAATTCACAGCTAAGGAATCAAGTCCATAAACCCACCAATTTCTCTCCCTTGGCTAGTAGCTGTCCTTCCCAAGTGACAATCTGTTGTCATTTTTTTAACCCACTTTCTTAAGGAAATGGGTCTCCTGAGCTCATGTTCTGTCTTTCTTTTGGTCCTCAGCTAATAACTTCTAGAAATGTTAAACTCACCAACAAATTGTGAGACCTCCATCTTCTCCATCCTCAGAGATATTCAAAACCACGTTGGACACAGTGTTGGGCACCTGCTCTGGGCTAAATGCCCTCCAGAGGTGCCTTCCAGCCTCCACCATTCTGTGATTCTGCTAAAATTCCTTCTTTTTTTTTTTTTTTTTTCCCCTCGCCCTCTCCAATGAAGTTATCAAAATATATGAAAGGAATACTAGGCAAAAGAAAAACAAAATTAAACTAATTTTTAAACAGTAAGTATTTCTGAAAAGCCGATAGTATGATAGTATTCAGTAGTTACTCTGAGATCAAAGTACTTGTCAAGCGTGTCCTTCTCTGAGACTTGCCTTCCAAAAATAATTCATTAACATAGTGTTCTGCTTCCTAGTGTTATTCCAATCCCAATCTATGGGATTTTCAGCTTGACCCATTGTCTCTCTTTCAGCAGGTAAGAATTTCACTGACTGCATTGCATTGAGATTCTCTTTGGCTGCTCAAAGTTTTTCTATGGGATGAGTTTATCAAGATGAATTCTAGTAAGCTGTTATCTGAGTCTCAAAGGATTCAGATAAAAAAGCTTTAACACAGAATCTGTTTTTTGCATGTATTCCAGCCTTTTGAGGAGGTTGTCAGAACAGCTTTCCTGCTTGCAGGGAGACAAATTGATAGAAAGGATTTACACACCTAAAACACGGGCTCTGCATAAGTTTTGTGCATCTGATCCCCAGAACTGGATCCCAAATCCAAGTGTAGTCACCACATTGACAGAAAACAGGTTCTAGGGGTCCTACCTTCTCAGTCTGTAGCCCACGACCTTTTCCTGAAGAGAGGCAGATTGTGATCTCTGGCCTCTGTACCAATGGTGGTTCTTTATTTTAAGCAACAGATTTTCAATATAAAAATATCCAAACATTTCTTGAAATAGTGACGGGCACTTAGGTTTCCCTCTTCCAACTGACTGTCCCAGTCTTGAGGTTGTATCAGCCATAGTGTGCCAGCGGGAGTAGGGCAGGGATCGTCCCCCGTACTCGGCACCGGTGAGGCCGCCCCTCGAGTGACAGCTTCAGTTTTGGGCCCCTCACAACAAGACATTGAGGCGCAGGAGCACATCCAGAGATGGGCAACAAAGCTGGTGAAGGGTCTAGAGAAGAAGTGAGGAGCAGCTGAGGGAACTGGGGCTGTTTATCCTGGAGAAAAGGAGATTGAGGGGAGACCTTATGGCTCTTTACAACTACCTGAAAGGAGGTTGTGGAGAGGTGGGTGTTGGTCTCCTCTCCCAAGTAAGAAGCGATAGGACAAGAGGAAATGCCTCAAGTTGCACCAGGGAAGGTTTGACTGGATATTAGGAAACATTTCTTCACCGAAAGGGTTATCAGGCACTGGACAGGCTGCCCAGGGGGGTGGGGGAGTCACAATCCCTGGAGGTATTTAAAAGACATGTAGACATAGCGCTTAAGGACATGGTTTAGTGTGGACTTGGCAGTACTAGACTAATGGTTGGACTTCATGATCTTAAAGATCTTTTCCAATCTAAACAACTCCATGATTCTATATTCTATGTGCAGCTTAGTAACACTTGACTGGTTTTGCAAGCTGCAAGGGGAAGAAGTGGGAGCGATTGAAATGAACCACAACTGTTTTCTAAATTCCGTTCCCCGAAATGTCTGTTTTGCACAGCACACCCGCACCGTTATGGTACAATCAGTCCCTCTAAATGAGAAGTTGCGGGAGCCAGAGGAGCGCCCGTCAGCTCGGCCCACCGCAAGCTGGCTCCGCACGGCTGTTTCATCAAATGCAGCCAGAGCTCTACTTCAGCTTGGAGAGCAGAGTCATCACAGCCGGGTTGTCCTTTCGCAGGGCAAGTTCAGTAAATCCATAATCAAAAGGATTTTGTTTGGGTTTAATTTTCCTAATCAGCTTAATGCCTGACAACAAAGTGAGACATCAGATTGTTTTAAATGGCAGGATTCCAAATAACAAACTTCAATTTAAGCAGTAATGACAGCAACTTGGGATATTATCTAGGAATTATTTACTGGTTGAGAAAATTTCTGTTTTGAAATTGAGTCAAGCAAATTTCTATTTATAATTACATCGTTTCAGGCCAAGTCCTATGGAGCTTGTTCAGGAAAATTTCTAGGAGCTACAAGAAGAGTTTTGGTATAAATATGCTCATCAGTACTTGATCTTTATGGACAATAACCTTCGGCTATTTTTTTTCTTTTTTTTAGCTCAACGCTCATGAGCAAATGACATCATCATAGCATTCACCACCAGTTATTTATCCTTGCACAAGCAAAAGTGTCAGTTATTTATGTTTCAAAACACATTGCAGCATTCTTAAATCGCATTCAGAGACTTAAAATCTGCATCTGAAACCTTCTGTTTCAAATGTCTTATTTGTAAGATAAGCTTAAAGCAATATTTACCTACTTTGTAGTATTCTGTTTATAATTACTACTGACTGTCCCTGACTAACATATTCTCAATGGGCAAAATTCATCCCTGGGTAAACAGGCCACAAGTGGAAGGCTTAAGCACATTTAGCAATCCCTGGAACCATTTCAATGTATAACCCAAGAAAAAGCGGTCTGCTTCATAGAAATATCACATCAGCTGCAGTAATGTGCTGTGAGGTGAAATACTCAAGTTAATGCTAAATAAAATCTTATTTGCAGAAAGTAGTCGTACCTGCATGAGTCTGAGTTAGAGTTTTCATTAAAAGGCTCTCCTTTTCTTTGTTACTCTGGGGATAAAGTAGACATTTCAACTTTTGGTACATTGTACTTGGGTAGTGAGCAGCAACAGTGAAAATAAATGAATATTTGCATTTAGTTTGGTGAGAAAACAATAGTTGAGCATTTCGGCAGCTGAAAATGTCTTTCAAATCACGGAATGAAATCTTGGTTTTATGAATATCCACAAGAAAACTTCTGTGAGTGATGCAGGGAAAGATCTCACCAAGAGCTTTTTGAGTCCCTGTTTGGGTCAGAGCACCTCAGCACTTCGTCAAAGCAGCCCCTCAGTCGGAATTTTTTAACATATTCTTCTTTAAGGTGAGCGGCTTGAAATTTGTTTGTGGTTCTTCTGAGTCATCATTAGCACCAGCTTCTTAAGCACAGGAGTGAGTATTTTCTCAGAATGCTTTCAGGCTTTAGTTGTTGTACAGTGAATGCCCAACAGGTTCCCTTTTAGAGACCCCATGTTTTTATTCACTTTGTTTAACACAATTTTTTTCATCTCCTACAATTGGCATTTGTATTTGAAAAGCATTAATTCAAACTAGAACACCAGCATACATAAATGACTTCAAAGCTTTTATGCACAGAACACCTTCCAAGTGAACACAACTTTTATTTTTGCTTTACTGTTCATTTATACAAATTAGCAGGTGCACTCTGCCTGTTACCTGCTCCTCTGGGAGTTCAAATAGGAAAGGAAAAAAAAAAAAAGAAACAGAAAAGTAGAAAGCAAAGTTCAGCCACTGTCCTAGGATATAATTGTCCATTTATGGAAGTTTAATTTTTTTCCACTGAGTCTAGTGTTGGATAAACTCAGGTTTTCACATTTTTGGTTTGAGGAAACTCTGGAAAATTTCTGCCTCTGGGGTAACATATTTGTATTTCAAACCAAATTCTTGGAAGACCCTTGTGAGTGCTGGTACACATGTAACACTGGCCCCTCTGGGAGCCCAAGTCAATTCAGTGACCCGTGCTTATACGAGCTCCATTTATCACAGTGTTTCCCAGGGCGGATTTGAATACACATGTGAGGCACTGGGCAGGTGGATGTAGTCAGGGATTTCTTTCGGGAGCTCCAGTCCCGGAGTGTGGGGCTTCTCTCAGTTACATTTTTGCTGGAGACAACTAAAGTTCAATGTGAGATCCAGAATTTATCTTTCCTGTTCTTGCTGAAGTACTGCACATACTACCAGTAGTGTGCATTTTAAGGAAACAAACTGTCAAGAGAGATCTCTGTTTCCTCTGGAGCAAGCAGTTCTTGCACAGCTGAGCTGATACGAAAGAAAAATCAGTACAGCGTTTGACCTGCAGCCTTACTTCACACAACTGAATATTGAGACTAATTTAACTGAGCAGAACTACTCATATAACGTCATCATTAAGCTTTCATATTTCATAGTGTGCCAAATGTCAGCTTTGTGGTTCTTGTGGGGAAACAAATAACTCAGATGTAAAAATACTACAGTTCTTGCAGGTTGCTACTTGTCGGAGTGCTCCCAGTTGTATTAGTTTCCACAAACAGAAGGCTCACCTGACGCTTTGACTTTTATCACTACACGTTTGCAGGATAAAACTGTCAGCTGCTAAGGAAGGATTCCACAGACATTCTCCACATGGAGACTTGGAGCTTGTCTATGTAATTCCAAATAAATGTTGAGGCATAGCAACTATTATTCTTTATACCAATAAAACTTAGTAATACTGTTTACTCCAAGAGCCTTGAAAAACTCAGTCTTACGCAAAATAACACTTGGGGGAAAAGAATGAGGTAGGGAACGAGGTCTATTTATTTTTATGTATAAATCAGGAGGTCTCTGAAACTCACAGGCACTGAAGAAACAGCTTGTTTGAGAAAATTGAAATATGTCTCCTCAGTAAGCTCCCACTCCATAGGAAAGCTCTGTGCTCTCTGAAGGGGCTAGAACTTCTTGCTAAGAAGGTATTTGGACATTAATTTTTTAAATTAATGCTCCAGGATATTCACACAAAGACACAGATATCGACTACTGTGTAGAATATATTTTTAATTGGAAGAGGCCATGCCAGCTGAGCTATAAAACAAGTACAAGCTGTTAGATATAATAATAGAGAAAAAAAGACTAGGGGAAAAAAGTGAGTCATGAAAAAAAAAAAAAAAAAAAGAGAAAAAACTATTTAGTTAAAAGACACTTCCCAGGACTCCTGAGCTGAGGTAATGGTAGAAAAACACGAAACTTATCATGACCATCACGAATGCTGTTCAGGGATGCAGGGATCTTGATACCATGGAAATGGCACTTGTATTCAGGATTATCTTACATGATTCACATATAAATGAAGATGGTTCAGATTTTGGAGCAGTAACGACACACATCAAAAACTGCAAGTGTTGTTTACAGAGCACGTACATGCACTGTATAGGGCATGTGGTATAGAGATGCAAGAAATCTAAAAGGAATTTAATTTTCCTCTTTCAATCAGAAATGAGCGATGTAACCTGTAGCTCCTGATACATAGATAGATGCCACTGATCTGCTGCTGACTTCAGACAAATATAGCCAATATGTTTTTCACAAAATTAAATCCCTTTATTTGCTTCTATAAATAATGTTCTGTAAAATAAATATCGGGAGCACTAATTTTGCTAGTTGTTTTTTATTTTATTCCTTTTGCCTCTGAGAAACGTAACTGCGTGTTCTTAACTGGAAGCACAGTCCCGGCAAGACAGTTGAGAAGCCAAAATGATGCCCTTTGCTAGTGCCGACGTGCAAGAGCTTCCGACTGCCAGCAACACCGGCGATACAAGGCCGAGGGCACCCGCTGGGTGCTTGGCTGCTGCTGCAGTGCAGAGCTCTAGTTCAGGCATCCCCTACCTCCCACGAGACAGTTTCTCTATATGACAGGTAGGTGCCTGGAAGATGATATTAAGCACACTAAACGTAGTCTGTTGAGCCTCTTCCCCAAAGGCCTTTTTAGACACCCTGTGAGATGGGGTTTGCTTCTCACAAAGCTGGAAGAGCAGTTGCTTCTTTGCTTATCAGTGCACTTGCTCAGCACCTGATGCCTCCTGTTGAAGACATTTCCCTGGAGTTACCACTCTCTGGCCAGGAATGAGATGCTGCCCGCTCAGCACACCTTTTGGCCAGAGCACTCCTTTAAGAGGAGAATTATAAGGATTTAAATCCTCCAGGGCACAATTCCACTTCCTCAGTGACTCCTCAAAATAGAGGTGGGAACTATCATTTTACAGGAACACTTATTGTCCCTGCTCACTTACTTGAAATAGAAGTTGTGTGCACCTGCCCTTGGGAGCACATTTCACCTTCCGAACAGGAGCACCCATGGAGGTCAGGGGTCCAGCTGCACCCCTTCCCTCAGGAGGTTTATCGAGGTTGACGTGAAAGGGAGCCCTTGCCTGTGGTGACAGACACATTAGCTGCAGGAACGCTTTTCTGCCTTTTCACGTAGGGGTGTGCTGCCAGTCATGGCACATCAGAAGCTGTAAGCTTCCAGGAACCGCAGCCTGCGATGCCCTTTAAAGTACTGAGGCCAAGACAAGAAAAAGAAATCTTGGGCTTCTTTCATCTCCACTTTCCAGACAGTGTCCAAGAGTCTCTGTATTCCTCGTGATTGTCCTTTTGGGTGCTCAGGCTCTTTACTGGACCCTTCTCTAAATACCTAGATATTCAGCAGTGGTCACATCCAGAAGAACAAATGAAATGCTGGATATAGAGAAATTTTATATGCCAGCTGAGAGAGGGTTGTGATAATGTAATTTTCAGAGGTAAGTGCATCTAAGCCTTTCAGATGGTTAGACCTGACTCCTTTTAGCACTGGAGTCAGGGAGTGTTCAGCATTTCTATCAGAGCCCCAAAACACTGTGTGACCTGGGCAGGCAGACCTCAAATAAGTCAGGTAATAACACTTTTTCTGAAAAAACACTGTTTGCAAAACTGGTAGAGAAAATGCCAAACTTTATCAATGACCTGTTAAAACTATTTTATGCTTTCAACAGTAAATACATCCATTTTGTCTTTGCATTTAAAGGCCTCCTTTTCTTCTCATATATTTGAGCTCCAGATAATTATCCTAATTAAAAACATGTAAAAAGCCAACAAATGCAACAGAAGTATTTTCTCTTTTGAAAACCATGGATAATTACCTCCCGCATCCATTACTTAAATGCTTCATGATGCATTTTTATTTTGCTTCTCTGATATTTTTTCTTCCTGCCAATGCAAATCTCATATTGATTGACTTCTATAGTATTTTACCTGAATACATAACATTAGCCATAAACCCCACTATTTTATTGTACTACTTTGGGGGGGATATCCCACACAAAAAACCCCCACCACCCAGCCAGACACTTTCTCCATTACACACTGAGGCTGCAATGCTTTAATAGCAGAAAGACAAGATTTTTTGCTAAATATTCTCCTCTGTGGGTAACAGCTCTCCATTTCATTATAAAACCTGTATTATTTAGAAAACTACAGCAAAAATAATTAAAAGTTAGGTCACCATACAGAAATTTAGTCATTGAAAGAGATAGTTAAAACTCAGTCAGAGTACTGGGTATCAAAGGAAAAGATTAAAAAGAGAAATTATAAAATGTCAAAAGTGTCTCCTTTCTAAATATACAGGCATCTCAAGGTACAAAAGCACATACATCAGAAAAAATGAGGGAGAGGCTCATTAAGTGATCTGTGATGCTACAGGTCAGATACCACTTACAAATTACACATTATAAATTGAATATCTCTTAAAATCAAGGTATAATGCTGTACAGACTATATACTGTCTGTATGCTACTTATTAGTAGAGAAACTTTCAAACCAATTAACTTCGCCATTGTTTCCTGGATTTTTTTCCCTCACCTCTTTACAAGGTTTGTGTTGTCCTTACGACATGACTTCAGCACAGGCCTTCTTAAACTCACTAATGAATGAAGATATCCATCCAAATAGTTCCTGAGAGTCTAGGTCTTGCGGCTCCCCAAATTTTACCTGTAAATTTGAAAGAGAAGAATATTTAACTGTAGTATATCCAAGTAATCTAAACCATGTCCGGGATCTTAATGAAATTAAAAGAGCAAGAGAAAAGTTAAATACCTTCATTATTATTATTATTATTATGGAGAAGAGGAGAGGAAGGAGAGGAAGAAAACTTAGAGCTGGCTAAAATCTCCAGCAAGCTGAGACTCAAAACATCCTGAGTAAAAGTGACCCCAGGAATTGTCATTGAATTACCTCAGTAACCTGGGTTTCTGTATAACCCAGTCTCTCTGGCTGCGCTATAGATCTCCAGCTGAAGAGGAGAAAAATCAGTAAATCACGAAGCATCCTGGCTCTGTGGTTTGTTTTATGAACCCATTCATAAAAGAAAATGCATCTATTAGGGAAATGGTTTATATTCCACAGTGAGCATGGTAGTAGCATGTTTAAGCCAAAAAGTTTTCCTTTTCTGTCATTTTGCTTTGCAAAC
Organism: Podiceps cristatus; assembly: GCA_000699545.1. Lineage (NCBI taxonomy): Eukaryota > Metazoa > Chordata > Aves > Podicipediformes > Podicipedidae > Podiceps > Podiceps cristatus. Next base: position 11,397 of record KL256661.1, on the reverse strand, counting down.
AAAAATATTCATGGGAAAGCAGACATTTTGGGGAGAAAAAGTAATTTATCAAGGAGACTTCTTTCCCTGTTGTCTTATTTCCTTCACCTGCAAGAGGTGAACAGATGGAAAGATTTTGAAAAAGACATGAACAACATTGGCATCATGTCTGCTTCATTATAAAACCAGAGGTGAAAGGCAGCCATAATACTACAGAGTTCAGTACTAGGAGAGGGATTCCTGCATTAACTAAAATCACTTCCATGTAGGTTCTCCAGTTCTAGGATAGGAAAAGATTTTTGATATTAAATCTGTTGCTAAGGTTTAATTCAAGAGGTTAGTCATCATTTTCAAAGATTCCTCCTGAATGGGATCAATGAGTTAGAGAACATAACGCTGCCTGCAATGGCTTTCTAATTGAGCAGAACAAATCTAGAGAACATGCTCCAAAGGCCTCAGTAAGAAGTTTAAAAAGGCATCTTGTGTTGCTACAAGTCCTTATCTAGGCTGTCATTGAGAACTTCTCTGTAACTGGGGGACACAACTCTCCCAAGGCCGAATAGCAATGTAGTTGTATTTCAGTATTTCAGATTGCAACTGAGATAGATGGAAAGGCTTGGACAGGTATCTAAACATGTCCACCTGGACATCATCTAACGTTCTCATAAGCAAACCCTCTGCCTGGAAATCGGAAACACAGTAAAAGGAGCCGGTCATGTATAATCTAGGCACGAAAACTTTAACATTAACCGGTGACACCTGATTAACAGTTTTGCCTGTTGTGTTCCTAATTGCACCTCCTGGGTGCCCCAAGCCCTTGATCTTTGGCACACCTCACCACTCACCCATGGTGTACCATCAGTTAAACAGTGATGAGAGGCATTTCCTGGAGCTAATGACCATCTGTGAGAAGCTGATAGCCCAGAGCTATACCACAGGCACTTATCCCCAATTTATTGTTCGTTCCATAGAAGCGTCACATGCCAAGGTCATTATTGATTTTATAAGCAGAATATAAAATCATAAAGGTAGGCCTGTGGATTTTTGTTCTATGTGCAACATGATTTCCATGGCTACCTACAGCACATTTCCAGATCAGATTTTCCCCAGGTAAACTGGACTATTCCTTCCTAGCGCTGTTGAGATGATAGCCTGGTCTTTGATCACCCATCCTATTTTATATTTGCTTTGCATTTTTGTTGCTTTATAAATAGGCAAAAGGTTCTGCCTAGCAATAACATTATTCATGACAAAAAAATCCATTCTAAAGGAGAGAAATATCAAATGCCTAACTTTAGAGAATAATGACAAAGGGAGGGCAAAAAGCAGCTGGGTTAAAACTTGAGGAAACTTCCAGCTACATGGAAAATAAAATCCTCTTCAGATGCAAATAAGAGTCTCAGATGAGAGTTTCCAATAGAAGGAAGGAAAGCAAAGAGCCCCACACATGTATCTGTAGCACCGCATCACGTGTGTAATGCCTCCTGGCTGAATATACACAGCTGGAGAGAAACAGCGTCCGTGCAGGAGTGTGACGGAGCGGGCACGTCCAGGAGGCTTCACGGCCCTCCTACAGCACCACCAGCACTGGTGCGTTGCTCTGCCTTAGTTACCTATCCACTCCCAACATCTCGCTGTCCACACCTGTATCCAAAACTGAGCACATCCAGCGATTTCACCCCCAGGGAACTTGCTAACACTGAAAGCTGTTGCTGGCCGTCACCTTCCCTTCGTAGCTCTTCCACAGCACCACCACCACCGGGTCTCCATGCTTCTTCACAACCTAACGTGTTCCACTCTCTCTCTCTCTCACGGGGCCAAGCTCCACAAAACAAACCATTCACTGGTTGCTCCAACACGGAAGGCGCTAGCGGTGATAACTATCAGCGGCCCTCGCCTTCCCTTGACAGCCCTTCCACAGCACCACCAACGCTGGTTTAGCTACTTAACAGATTCCCCTCTCTCGCGCGCGGGGCCCAGCACTCACTGGCATGACAGCTCTGCAAGCGGGACTGGCTGCACGACACTCACCCCTTCTGAAGATGACTTTTAGGCAAAATGGGTCAAATTCTTCCACACTTCATGCAAGAAGTGTCCCCCAAAGGTTTTACAGCAAAAGTCTCCCACTCTTGGAATTTGATGAATACTTCTCAACCATTTCCACTTGTGTAACTCAATTGTTAGTTCTCTCATTTACAGTTTTTCCACCTTTTTTTCTTCTTCTTGCTTTATCCCAGTCCTCCAACCTTTTTTGTAGGCTAGTTCTTTTCCTACCATACAGTAAAAACCACCACTTACAGCTGTGTCCTAATCCCAGGACCAGGAAGTTATTCCAGTTTCAGAGATTAGCACTGCATTTCAGCAAATCTGTCCCTTTCCTTAAAACCTCCTAGTGTGACTATTATGCCGGAGAATACTGTTATCATAGCAGAGGTCTCCTAAATTTCTCTCACACTCCCAAGAACATTGCACTAAATGAGAAATCTGCATGCTATGTTGTTTAAAATTGCAACGTGGAGCTTTTATCATTCCTTCTGGTGTGGCCGTCTGACAAAAAAAAAAAAAAAAAAAAAAAAAAAAAAAAAAAAAAAAAAAAACACAAACCAATCACCTTTTCTTAGTGTATTGGACACAGATGGGTTGCTTCTGTTCAGAGGAAAAAAATGATTGAGAAAATTAGGTGCTTCTCTGGTGCAAGTGTGGGTGAATATCATAGGAACAAACAAGAACAGTTTCTTTATCAGAAATCTTCTGCCCATGGAGTTTCCTTTCTGCTCTGCTCATTTTTAGATCTGTGCTACTACTACTCTCTCTATCCCTGTATCCCTCTCACTCAAGTAACAGTAGCTAAATCAATGCCCTGGAAAAGCTTGTCACTGGAAAAAACCCTCAGCCCAAGTAACAGCAGATTTGCAGCTGCCTACCAGCCAAAGACACGTAGGAACCAGAAAACATGCGGTTTTCCATAACATGTTTTTCATAACATGTTGAAAATATTCAACAGTTAAATTAATTGATTTGATAAAGTTGCTGAACTTCATCTTTTCTTTCTGATATGTGGGCCATAGACCCTCTAAAAAGTGGGCTGTAAGAAAAATAAAAGCCAGATTTTTATTCAACACATTTCACCACCGTTAGATGTGATTTTTTTTTTTTTTTTGCCTCAGCTTCTGTGGACCGTATAACTACAGAGCATGTGGAAGTACAGGAACTTCTTGCACCTCTTTCTTTCCTCTCCCTTTTTTTCTTAAAAAAAAAAAAAAAAAAATGTAGATTTCTTTTCATTGCATTTTAATATGATATGTACCAGTATGTTGCTATAAAGCTTCTTCATTTCATCACATCTTTTTGACAGCTGGGATAGATCCCCTTCATATTTCTGAATTAAATCCTGTAATAGAAAAAAATTCTTAATTCAGTATAGGAGCATAATAATAAAGCAGGAATTAAACAGGAGTGAAAACAAGATAATTCAAGTCAAAATTTTCATGTCACAAAAATTTCATATTTCACAAAAGGTAAGTATACATCAAGTGCAGACATTTCCTTGCAAGTATTAAGACATCAAATACAAAAAAAAGGAAACATCAATGTTAGAGAATTTTTTACTGTATCATGACACTACCTAAATCTATTAAAACTGGCAGAACTAGAGAAGCATCATAAGGCCCTGATTTCCACCCCCATTGGGCGTAGTCTAGCCTTTCTGCATGGGAAGCAAACACTCCCAGTTCCCAGCTCTTAAGGGGACAGAAATGGGGCCTTAGAAACTTAACCTCTGAAACAAAATTTCTTAGTCATGGCTCCTTTGTAACATGTACATTTTCTACAACTTATTACGTACTGAAGCAGCACAATGTTGGGCGGTTCCAGGGGAGAGGGAAGCGCGTGGATTGAGCAGGTGCCGACACTGCCCAGTGAAGCACAGCATGAAGATATCCAGCACAGCAGAGATGAACGTGTCGGCACCACGGAGCTGGGAACAACTTCACTGGCAGTAGCCCTGCGTACAACTAGCGCAATAGTGCTCTTGAGAGTTAATTAACTTCTCTGTACCTGAGCTAATAAGCCCTGTGTTTGGCTCCACTGACTCCTGAACTGGGCTCCCTACAGCCTGCTCCGCCACCTCTCCGTTGTGTCCTCCAAGCATAGGCAGAATCATCTTAGGTCAGCTTATATTCACAATTTAGGCATGCCCTTGGACGATGTTTCTTGGATGATCTCTTCCCAAGTAACAAGTGATAGAACGAGAGGAAACAGCCTCAAGTTGCACCAGAGGAGGTTTAGATCGGATATTAGGGAACATTTCTTCACCAAAAGGGCTGTCAAGCACTGGAACAGGCTGCCCAGGGAAGTGGTTGAGACATCATCCCTGGAGGTATTTAAAAGACTTGTAGATATGGCACTTAGACATGGTTTAGTGGTGGACTTGGCGGTGTTAAGTTTATGGTTGGACTTGATGATCTTAAAGGTCTTTCCAACCTAAATGATTCCACAATTCTATGATTCTCTATGTTATTTTCCCTTCTGTCTGAGGGCAGAGGAAATTATTACAAATTCATATATGTTTTAAAATTGCTATTATTCCAAAGTGCTTATCATGGGCAACCATGGGGCTAACCTGTTCCTCAACCACTCCAGCCCATTTGCCTGTGAAGAAAAAGCAGGAGATGCAGAAGCCCCTCCTACACTGCAGCTTATAGCATGAGACACTATCAGAGGGGAATAAAAAGCCACTTTCCCTCAGATACTCTTGACCTGTCAGGACAGGACTCACCACAAATTAAGCAGATTACTCATCTTTTACCTCCAGCCCACAATGAGGTTGTGATAATGTTACCTTTAGTTCCTTGCAGAACTGTGACTCCTGGGGTGTTGCTTTGATCGTCTTGGGTTTAATAAGCCGCCTGCACTGAATAACATTTTCCAATTCTTTTTTTAAAACTAACAAAAGAGAAAGAAAATGAGAAATTTCACTAGCATGCAGTTGTATCCAAAGGACTACAAATGTCTAATTTAGGACACATGGCAAATGTAGGAAAATATGGATCTGTAAGACATTCATCTAGGAATATTAACTTTCTGTTTTGAAACAGAAATCCTTAAAGAGGCATAGAGCTTATGGAAAAAAATAGTACGTGATCACATCACAGCAACTGCAGAATACTGAAGAGGTCGATAGCATGGGTATGCAGCAGCTTTAAATCTGACCTTTCCTAGCTTTGAGCATTGGGATTAGCAATGAAAATAACATTCTTGAAACCAACGTTTTTGTGTAGAAAGTTCAGGGTTCCTTTAAAGATAAAAGAACAAAAATTCTATTCTATGTAACAGTAAGAAATCTTGTCCGTGGACACTAAGCACTACACCGGACTGCTACGGTGGGAGCTCTCACAGTGTGAAATGGGGGAAGAGAGAAGAGCCGTGGCTCCCAGGGCTCGGTCCTGAACTGACCCAGGCTGCGGTCTAGCACCTTCCTCCCCTTCTGCTCCTGCAATACTTGCAGCAGATGAGCCCCAGGATGTGCCTTGAGCTACATGGTGAGAAAGGCTGGTTCAGTG
>KL256660.1:12126-24644 GCA_000699545.1 Podiceps cristatus | reverse complement strand
GTGGTCCGGTTACCGTTTGGGGTTAAATGACAACCATGGCCTAAAGGGAACCTAAACATGTTTCTAAGATTGCACCTGGTAGGGGACACTTGTTCCCTACGGTGAACAGTTATCGCCCAGCCACCTTTCCTGTGTTACCCATGGTTTCAAAGACCTCTATTGTCATCAGTTGGCCCCTCAATTTTCTGTTTCCTACCCAAAGAGTCTGAGCTTGTGCACTCATTCCTCATACTGATGAACTGTGCTGTTATTCCCCATACAGCGAAAAAAGCCCATTAGACAGGTGCTACGATGCTTCAGTGAGTTAACTCTCACCGGAAAGAAACCCTGGTCTATAAAATCCTTGACTCTCGTATACAGACAGTGAAACATTAGCTCTTGGGTGCATAAATCCTTTCTGAATATGGGTATGAGGCTCCTAAATTAATTAGCTACTTTAGATGTTCTTTCTGAGGAGTGTTTTCAGGCTTGGAGTGTAGCACAGCATGAATGGCAGGGTCAGAAACCTACTGGCAGGAACCTATTACGCTGTGGTCTGTTATAGTTTTGTTACTTTACATTTAAACCCTTAACTAGAAAAGGAAGCATCTGCTTTTCCATGTCTCCCAAATGCATTGAGAAAAACTGTAAGAAAAATCTGCACTGAATTCTCACCTGAGAATGCATTTTCCATCTCAATTTCTCATCTTGCTGCTTAGAGACATGTCAAAGACACACAAATATTTACTGATGAATATCATTTATTCAGCTCTGGGGAAATGGTGCTATTTGTATTTATATGGAGACTATCACTTTATAGAAGCTAAATGTCACTGTACATGCATTGTTTTTCAAGTCAATATTTGTTTCTTGCTACTATTTCATGTCAGGAGACTGATGTCGATGGGGTTTATTTAATCTCTGCATGACTGACTTCTGTACACAACTGGTCTGCAATTCATAAAGGCCCCAAATGAACAAATTTGACAGACTAAAGCTTAATAGTGTATTACGGACCTTGAAGCTTGATCTGAGAGCCTTTGAAATCAACGGAAATGTTTCCACTGTGAGCAAAAGATTTCAGATTAAGCCTTAGTGTATATACGTCCAATTTCTCGCTGATAAAATAAAGCAGATGACTCATACAATGGCTCTAGACTTGCTTTGAAAGGGAGATTTTGTATGACTGAACAAATAGTTTTATTGTAGCAGAAGGTGTTGCAGGTCCTTACTCATGTTGAAAAATGTCTCATGTTGGTGAAAAGCACTGGGCTGGTGGCATAAGACTGCTGCTGGGGACTGCGAGCGTGGGATTTCCATCTGGCCAGTGTGCTTCTTGCAAGCGCAGGAGAAATGAGTTACTGACAGCCCATGTGGTGCACAACACCCTAAAGGTCAAGGACAGACTCCCGCTTAGTATGAGAAAACACTTCTTGCACAAGTCCCGGGTGCAAATCCCACTGATGAAGAGACATTCAGATATTAGATCAGCTGAGCTCTGACCTCCACAGTGGCCAGAGGCACCCTCAGTTTGCCATGTGGGAAGAGGGTCCAAGGATGCTGCAGCACATTCAAGGTAGCGTGAGTTTGTATTTGAACTGGACTCATGCTACCATTGTCGTCCTAAGGCGAACGCTCATGGGGCTTGGGCCCTGTGCCACGTTCTCAACAAAAATCTGTCAATAGCCCCTGAAAAATCACATGAAAAGGAGAATTACTGCTTTTATTTCTGAACTTTGCTGTTGGTAGTGGAAGCCATGGGAACCAATAGATCAATGCCAGGCACTTACAGAGCTGACAGCACATATGGACAATTTTTTGGTTACCCATATAATACAGCCACTGTTGTGATACTGCAGTTACACTCTTTGGGGCCTTGGCAATAACTAGTTCTAGCTGTAGCTTTCATATGCAGGCATAATTTTTCTCTGAGACCCTTACTATACTTACAACCAAGCTAAAATGCTTATTTTTGTCCATTGCCTGGGATAACTAAACCATAACTCTGCTTTTGGAGACTTTTAGCTGCGCCTAAGCTCACATAACTGGCACTGTAACTACATGTCTGGAGAAATTATCATGTAAATACAAGATAAGCAAAATATATCATTATGAAAACAATCGAATATCAAGCGTTTCAGACATGTCATTATATGAATTAGTGGTAATTAGCTGTCAAAACCCATAAGCACAATATAATTAACCCAAAATATAACATAAATATAGAGTAATTAGAAAAGTTCATCCACTACAGATTGAGCTGTCTTTTAACAGGTGATGAATCTAACTCTGCTGGAAGCAACATATGTTAAGGTAGCAGGAGTCGGTGTGTATGTTGGAGAAAGGACAGTATTTGACTCTAATTCTCAGCAGAATGCCACTGGAATTCACCTTTTCTCTCTCTTTTTTTTTTTTTTTTTTTTTTTCCAGCTTTGTACTATATATACCATATTTCTATTTTTCCTTTTTGTAGTAAATTGTTTATAATGAATACAGAAGACTGTGTGGTCCATGCTAATAACATCCTATGATGACAAGCACATCATATCCTTTTATTAACCAGAAAAAATGCTTACATGAACACTTGTCCTGCCCTTGGTTGGGTTTTGCTGCAGCAGCTAATACTCATAATGAATAAGAGATATTAATATTGTGCTAACAAGGGAAGGGTCACAAAAAAAATCCCCAAATCAAGCAAAATCCTCCCGCCCCCTCACTGCTCCCCCTAGGCTTATCTCAGTGGTAGAAGGCTGATTTTAAAGGCATGATACATTTCACAACTACTGTGTGCGTTTCAAATATGTTTTTCTCATTAAGAACAGTATTACTTTCTGGAATAAACTAGAGTACTTTAATCATCAGCACAAGCAAATCCTTGATTTACTCTGCCTCGGAAAATGAAGGAGACAACGAGGGCACAGAACGTGGAGAGCTTCTGTCTCTTTTCCTTTACTAGACATCTACTTCAGGAAGCTTGGGTAGAACTTACTGTGGGATCAGAGGTGAATATTACAAAGCAAAATGTTTTAAAATTAATCAGTTCTATAAAATTAAAACAGCATACATTCTCTAATGTGTATATTATCTATTTAGGGGCTAAAAATGTGCATGTGTTTATGTATGTGTGTGCATATATAATTACCATGAAATTACATAACCAGTATGCTATTCCTTAAATACTTACAGAAAGTTTCATGATTTTTGATCTTTAATCATGAACGTCATAACTGTGCTGATTCACCTGCCCCCTGAGATGACAAAAGGAAAAGAGCCAACATTGTGTGACCCCTGCTTGCCCCAGCAAGGGCTGAACAACACTTATGCAGTGTTTGAGGCTTCCTCATCCCACATGGGAAGACTTGCTGTCTCCCTTTCGAGATCGCATCAGCTTTGCAGCTGATACCCAGCCCAGCATTGCTTGCAGTGAGGGTTGATGGGCAGCATCTACCCAGACAATGCTACTAATCCTTTTTTGGACAGACTACCAGGCCTGACACCCCTACTGCTCGGCTAAACGTGGACATTGCTCACTAAGCAACTCTGTCTCCAAAGCAAGCTCATACCGACCTGAGTGACATTACCTGGACAGAAAATTAGTTTCTGAATGGGATGGTCCTGAAAACCTACCAGAATGAGTAAACTTTTCTCTGTCAAAACCTGTGCAAGGTAAATATTCCCTGTTCGCATAGTGGAGTCTCTGGGACATTCTACCAATGTAACAGAGCAGATCTTGGGGTAAGAAAAGGAGCGGTTGTAATTTTGTGTCACTGCTACGCAAGTTTATTTCTAGGCTGATGGTACGGCTCACAATGAGGAATTTAGAATTCAGAAATCAATAGATTCAAAGGAAAGGCTTAGGAAATAAACAGAAATATCTGCCCCCAAGCAGAAATCCTCTTTGATAACAGTCTTACCTAGAGGTATAGAAGAACTGGATCCCCAGAAAGTACGTATGAGTTCATTTACTAAATTAATAATCTGTGCAAGTGCACAGATAATCTGTGTAGTGCAAGGTCAGAGAAACCTTTGCAGAAAATATAGGGCCTGGTAGCTAAAAGGTGATTTTCCCTCATACCTGTTTACCTGCCTCTGCCACCTTTTTAAGTGGGTGGTCTGCATTTGATCTCTTCAGAAAAAGAGAAGGCTTGAGACAACTTGGACTAGGTATGCTTTCTGGTAGCTAGTGAAGAGCACAGCAGTCTGTCAGTCTGGGCATCAGCATCTTCAGGCTAGGGTAACAGATGCGTCTTGCAGGGTCCAGCACTCCAATACCATTTCCTAGGATGTCCAAACTACCACTAAGTTGTGTATGAAGGTTTGGGAAGTGGTAGAGAAAAATGTTTTCTGGTGCCTAGCAAGGAGCAGAAGTGCTTCTCAACACTCACAACATCACTGATGTGAACAACTGCTCTGAGGATTCCGGCTGAGTGTAAAATGGTACCACTGCTTCTTTTTGTAGATGAACAAGCTGACGGGCAGAGAGGTTAAGTGTCTTCTCCAATCGCACAAACAGGTCCTGGAAGAGCTGGGGTTGAAGGCCAGCTTCACCCATTGCTTCATCCATCCATCCTTTCTTCATCCATTGCTCCACCTGCTCTTCACAATCATGTACACCCAGGAATTCTAGCCAGTGAGAGCTATAGCATCAAGTCTGCAATGTACAGGTTTGATCTAAATATTAAAGGCACTGGACCTGAGATGGAACAAGCTTTATTAATAAGCACATAGAATAGTTCCTACCATTACTATTTGGTGGGAATCCTCCTACCAACCTTTAGCAAGCTCTGTTTTAAGCTAGTCTGAACTTGCTACAGAGGCTCCTTGTATAGTCAAAGACAAGACAGAGATGTCTCTGGAGGGCAATTTATCCTTCCTGCCTTAAACCCCTTTTCAGGATTAGCTGAGCCACCTGCTTGTGATGCCTACCCCTCTCTATTGCTTGCAGGTACATAGAAGTGCATTTCCAACAGGACTCAACTTTACGATGGCAAATGTGTGATGAAATGAATTACAGCTTCTTGGTGTGCCCAGAGAAGGTTTAGTCTGCCCAACAAATCGTTGGTGTGTTCACCTCCCTATGGCAAAACACAAGCATCCCACTTCAGTCATGTGGAGTGACACATCACTGAAACCACAGCAAGCCAATACTTACAGATATTCATACTCCCTTTGTGTTTAGCTCAGTATCTTTACAGCCAGCCTCCTTTCTTAACCTCTTGGACCTCGTTATTGCACCTCTTGAAATGAATGCGGTGTTTAGACTTGCTCTCCCACCAGACTCCCTGAATAGAAATGACTTGAAGAACCCTGAAATGAGGTGTCTGGATCCACACATGCTTAGCCCTCTTGGACTGCCCTACGGCAAGAACCTGCACAAACATACGCAGAACAATCCAGCGTGAGCAGGCAATATACTGCTCCTAACTACAAAGCACTTTGAGCTGAATGATCTCTTTTATTTCAGCTTGACTTGTTTCTTCTTCTGCTGATCTGGGAAGGATAGAGCCCAGACTGAAGCTGCTGCCTTCCATCACTTCTGAGCTGGGAAAGTGCTTGTACCATGCAGGAGAAATGAAACTTTTTCCCTGCTAGCAAAACCGAAGGAGCTGACATTCTTGCTCAGACTCACAAGAAATCACATGGCAACTGAAGCATGGCCATCAATTAAGTAGGATTCCTGCTTTCCAGCTGAGTAGCTATGGGGCATGTCTTGGTGAGCAGAGCTCTCATTTACCTACTGTTGGGATATGATCCTTTTAACCTGGCCCAGGTGAGAGCCACCACCATGCCAATGAATTTGCTACAGGATGCTTTCCGTACTACTGTACTGACCACTGGGCTGGGACACTGTAAAAGTACTTCGGAAATACTTTATATGAGATTTTTTTGTCTCTTTGACAGACACCGGTAGTGCTAGACTTGCCATACATTAGCTATAATATCCCTAGCTATTATGTACTCCTATTTCTCATCTGTACCCTTAGACCAAAGTGGGCTCTTGTCTATCATTATGGCAACGCATCACCTTCTTATTGTGGAGCCGAGGTGGAACATCAGAGATGGTGGTGGACACTCAGGGAGCTGCTTGGTGCCATGCAGATGCAGGGAGGCTGTGCTGGGCTGAGAGCACACAGGCTACGTGCAGGGTGGGAGAGACAGAGGCAGCAGAGGTAGTATTTGGGACAGTAGTGCCCGGACACAAGCACTGGAACGGGTTGCCCAGAGAAGTGGTGGATGCCCCATCCCTGGAAACATTGAAGACCAGGTTGGACGGGGCTCTGAGCAACCTGGTCTAGGTAGTGGTGTCCCTGCTCACTGCAGGGGGGTTGGACTAGATGACCGCTAGCGGTCCCTTCCAACCCAAAACATTCTATGATTCTATGATTCTATGACATTTCTGCTGGTAACCCCCCTTCTCCCTGCTCATGCTCCAGACGCATGGGAATCCCAGCTGACCCTCCCAGGAGTGCTCTACCCCAGCTGGGGCTCAGGCAGGGCTAGGAATTGCTATTTTATCAGAGGAAAGAGACTGTGTAAACAATCTGTGTAGAAATGGGAGAAAGCAACACATTTTTGTAACAGCCTTGCTCAAATGCACCATCCCATCAGCACATCTGCCCCAGAGCTCAGGGCACTCAGTGCCCAGTCACACAGAGGGCTCCCTCAGAAGGTCCAAGGTACAGCCACCCTCTGCCTGAAGCTTGTTCTGGCCCTGCACCACCCGGACAGAGAGGAAGGAGACAGAAGGTTTGGAGGTAGATTCTTAATTGCATGTGACTGTCCCCCATTCTCCCTTGTCTCCAGCTGCAGCATCCTTGGTGGCCCTGGGTAATGTCTCAGCTGCTCTCTTTCCCAAGGCACCTTGCAATCTCCTGAAAAATTATTCCACAAGATCCTTCACATGGCATGACATGCTTGCAGCTGACTAACCTGTATTTTACGCTTGGAGAAGGAGGTTAGACCAGATGACCTCTGGAGGCCCAACCTAGATGATGCATGGCTATGATTACAGCCACTGTTGCACACATTACAAGAAAATATATGAGCGAACCAATCATCTTAATGTATCCTACTTTAGAAAGGAAATCCTTGTCTGCCTAGGAAAATTTTTTAGAAGAAACTGAGCAACTTTAAATTGATGACAGCAGCATCAGTACCACATCTCATTTGAGCAGGCAGCTAAAATACCAGCGGCATTTATTAGATGAGTTTAAGGGGGGTCTGTTCCCTTCACCCCAACACCCCTGTTTTGCCACAGCCACGTGCCCCAGGCTGAGGCCTGGGAGCCCATTTGACCAAAGGCTGGGAGGCACGGGCCGGACCCGGTGATGCCCCAGCGAGAAGCGAAGTCTCACCATCCCACGGGCTGGGGGGGTTCAGTGAGTCCCTGCTCTCCCGTGGAGCGCTATCACAGGGCACAGGCTGCACAGTAGGTTGCTGGGGTGGCGAATCATATCCCTCACAAACAACCAAACGTGACAGGAGGTGTGCCTGGAAAAATCCCAGGAGAGATGCACCAACCCGCCGCGCAGCCCGAGCGCTCCCAAAGCTCGTGCCCCAGAAGAGGTGGCAGCTACGGGCAACTGGAGCACTGCCCTCCTGCTTGCCCGCTCTTTGTGGGGATGGCCGGGCCACAGAGTCCCTGGTGGCTTTCCCACTGTGGCGAGGGGGCTGCTCTGTTCAGGACTGCGCTGGAGGGCAAGAAGCAGCTGAACTCTCTGGAGGCATTGCACTGCTCTGCTGACGCAGAGGTGCTGGTGACACAGGGACTCCTCAGCTGGGAAAGATCTCTCAGGGCACTGGAGAGTTGTAAAAAGGAGACTGAAACAGCTTGGATGGCTGCAGATTGCTGCAGCAAATTAAATATGATGAAACACAGTAGACAGTTTTATATGCCCTATTAACTGTATTAGACCTTCATATCAGAATAATTTATTGCTAGATTTTACATAGCACAGATGAAGTGCTAAACCTCCTCTAGTTCAGGTCCTTTCCAGAGGCCATAGTGTAGAAGATACATCCAGAGGAGTTAGTAGGAGCTGGAAAATTATTCCAGAGGCTGTCCCAGCAATGTTAGAGGAGCAGCTGGAGCCCTTACTCCCAGGTGTCTTTTGTCACGATGGCACTCCTGGTGCACTTGGTAGGAAATACCAATCCAAAACAGTGTTGAGGTTTTGTGGAGACTGTCCAGCAAGTCTTCCTCTCAATGACCATGTGAGAGGTACTCCATGTTTCAAATTGGTTTGATTTGCCTCTCACCTAGTGATCTGCTGGAACAGTGCTTGTTGTGGAGATGACTTTCCACATACTCATGCTGGTAGAGTCACTGCCTGCTTCATCCGTTGCTGAGGGATGGCAAACACACTCCTGAGCTGAGCACCTGCAGGAGGAAATTGAGGCAATTCAGAGGTTATTTGTACGTGTCCCACTGCAGCAGTTGCAAGAAGAAATGTTTCTGCCGCTCCTCATGCTCCTTTGCATTGGGGATGTGCAGGCACCCACCTTTGATGGATGATTACTCTTGGATGAGCTTGCTAATGGCTCCAGTTAAGTCACTCATGAAGATGATCTTCATGATTCCTGAAAGACCCCATTAACACTGCATTAGAATCCTGATGGCTTTCATTCACTGAATTATTTAATTACTTAAATTTTTTAAACATATCAGAATACCTTCTAAGTCAAACGTGACCTCTTGGTCTTCTGTGAGAGGGGCTGACCTTGAGCACGCTTCAGTGGGCTGTTGCAGCCTTGCTTTTCTCTTCACACGCACTCTCCCTACAGCACTCAGCCTTGTACCTTCAGAAAAAGGTGTTATTGAGGAAAGCAGCATGCTAAGTGGTTTTCTTTTTTTTTTTTTTTTTTTTTTTTTTTTGTGATTTATCCAAGTGCCTGTTTGCTCCCACATGCTGTGAGTGGATAATAGCAGTTCTCAATCAAAGTTAAAATTACTAATGCTCTTGTCTGTGAAAAATTTAGTGCAGGAAAAAAAAAAAAAAGGTTAATGATGCTGCTATACTACCGACCTTACTATAGCTTGTCATATCTTCATCCCTACACCCCTTTGCAGCATTATTATATTGACTGGTCATTCCAGTCCATATCTCTGCTGAAACCAATGTAAGCTGTATCTGATATTCTGCTATGGTGGTGAAATTAGTGTAAAATAAAAGCCATGTAAACAACAGAAAAACAATGTTTTTTCAGACACTATGTACATCATCCAGTGACACTGACAATTCAACAGTATGCTGACAGTGATTAGCACAGAGCATTACTCTGTCCTCTTCTTGAATATATGTTTACAACAATAGATTTTGCCTACGTATTTCCTCAGAGCATGCAGCTGTTGAACTGTTTTTGCACAGGATGTTGGAGCAGTCTGAAAAAAATTGAGCAACAACAGCAGCCACTCTTGCTTCAAGTTATTGACACTTCAGTGTCTGCCTGCAGTTCCAACATTAAGTAGACAATACACCATTAATTCTCTTTTTCTAATTGTGTTCACCCTAGGGTCTTTTGTGACTCACAAGTTATGACTGCTTTTTAGTTGTAGTTTGCTACATTTTTTTTTTGTCAATCTAAAAGGGCAGAGAGATGATTCCTTTCACTCATATATTTCCAGTCTTCTTCTGAACACATTTAATTTATGGGAACAGTGGAACTAGAAAATGGGACAGCATTAGAGTTTCATATATTCATGTACAAGGTAATTTTTAGTTGAGATAGACGGACTCTGATGGATTACACAGGGTCAAATTATATGCTTCAAATTATATGATGGAGTGGTTTGGCCAAGTCACTGTGGGCTCCTTATCTGAAAAGATCTTCTACCAATCAGGCATCTGAAACCACTCTTGGGTATTTAATCAAAACCAGTCTGGTTTGCAGGGGTGGTCAGCACACATGGGTCACTGCCTGAATTACTCCATCTGTGCAGTGAGACTAACTCAAACGATTGCTTGTTAGGTAGCCTGGATCAAGTCACCCTTTCTCAGAGTGCCTGGCCTCTGAGCCTTCAGCGATGGATGAACTTACTTACCCTTTGGATGCCTCGGGCCTTGTCACAGCCTCATCAAACACTGCTAGTTTCTTGTGGCTCTTCAGAGAAATATTAGTAAATTGCAAAATTCACTCTTAAGGTATAATTCTGTCCTAGCGTTGTCCTCCTGTGTATCCTGGATGTCTTCAGTGTGCCTTTGTGTACTCTTCCCAGGGCTACATGGAAGCTTTGTTGTCACACTGACTCCAGTACACAGACTGTATACAGACACATGTCCTCTTGATATCATTTCATACCTTTTTCACAGGCCTAATACAAAGCTCTTGGCAGCTAGTGGAAAGATTTCCATTTTTCCCCAAATTTTGGAAGAATCACTCCCAAAGCCTCAAATCCCCCAATCCCAATTTTCCCAAGACTCCCTGTTTGTTGGAGTCTTGCTGCAATATAAACCTAAATTCAGAAAGCTTTAAGCACAAGCCTAACATGAAATATGGCAAGACTTCCAGAGACAGTTGCTGGGGCTGTTTCCTTGCTGAAAATTAGACACCTATTTAGTTCCTGGCGAATCACCCCCAACAACTGCCTGCATGGGGCCAGCACAGGAGTGGGCTCAGAGGCTGAGCCATGAGCCAAGCGTGCAAGGTGCTCCCCTAACAGATACAAGCCATGGATCTTTCCCAGAGACCTTCCAATTCTGGGTGTGTTTGCCTTAGGAGGCAAAAAGGGAACTAATTTAATGCATGTGATCAAGGTGTCCCTAAGACACTTCTTGCCTTAATTATATTTGTGCAAGAAGAAAAAGGAGTAGAAGGAAAACTCTGCTATTATCAGCACAGTTTGACATTCCCAGTGCATTTGCACATGAAATGATCTGGTGACAGAGTAAATAAGAATTACTCTTAAAAAGCTTTTACAACAAATGGTAAGATGCTTCCATCTCAAAAGTGGCCTGTAATTGTTAACAATTTGCAAAAACAACCACATCAATGAAAATGAGGGTTACAATACAACTATTACAAATGCTTCAAATAATCAAGTTAAAGTATTCAGCACAACTGGCTTCAAATATGCCTTTTCATTTTCAGCTAAAGCCCTGTGACGACTGGGCTGGCTGTGTACTATAGCAGCCGGTAGCAAACGTCCCTGCAGGAGCCCTCTGCTTTTGCAGAGGCAGCACAGCTTCCCTTCTTGAACCAACAGTTTTTGCAAGTCCTTCAAAAATGCCCAACTTCGTAACCCTTCTGGAGGCCCCGCAGGCTGAAGCTGGATGTTGTCCAGCTGTGACAGTCATGCCCTCACTACGCTTTGTCTCCGTGTCCCAACAGCGATTTAATTTTATCCCACCGCCTCCCAAGGTGTTGCTTGAGCAAGGAACTGGCAACCTGCCCTGGACCTCTGAACGGCGAGTCCAGGTAGGCAGAAACGGGCCACATCAGGGTATGGTGGTCTGTGAGACAGCTACCGTGGCCGAGTGTGCTGGCAGCAGCACACGCCAGTCGCACTGCATTATGGATTAGGACTTCAACATCTTGATGGGATTTTAAATAGCTTTTATTGCTAGCCTCATATTATACCCACCAAAGCCAGCGATTTATTTAATTTAGAACAGCTTTATTCAGAGATGTTTACCCACAGAGTGCCCCAATTTGGAGGTGCAGGAAAGGAGGTCGCTTACAATTTTTTTTCCTGGTTATTTTCAGTAGTTCTCTATTCAAAATAACTTGGAGCTGTGCATAAAGGCTGATTATCAAACCTATCTAGGAGATTTAGTCACACAGCTGTGCATCTAAATCTCCTTAACCATGTTTCAACATTCTCAAACACACAATGTTAAATTGGAGATGGGATTTTGGATTATAGATGGTGAAATGGAAGAGGGAGCACCAGGGTTAGAAGCTAAGCAAAGGTGTGACTTCTGCATAGGGCAACTGGCTGTGAGGCTGCACCATGAATGGTGGCATGGAGGAAGGATCTCCTTGGCCTGAGAAAACCAGGCGGCATAGACCGCACCAGGCTCTATGAAACTCCCCAAGAAATGTGCACTAGGACAGCAGCACTGCTACAGCATAATATGCACCTGAGGCGTTTGGAGTTTGATAGCTTTACACCTTTGGAAATAGCCGTGGATGGTGCGCTCCACTCAGAATTGTTGTGATCTGCAGGAGCTGAGACACGGAGCTGACATGGTTTCCCGATTAAGCTGAAGTCAACACAGAGGAGCTACCCTTTCTCCCCAAGACCCAGCCTCACAGCTTTGCCAGATTATTTTGACATGTTTTCTCCACCCTGAGGATTTTAACTTCACTTGTAACAATACCTTTTAGCTTGGAAATACCGTTGATTTTCTCTGCAGACTCTTGCCAAAAACGGGGAAAAAAAAAAAAAAAAAAAAAAGAGTTGATTTCCAGACACTTGAGAGTACTGAAATTGTTCAGGTGCTGAAGTCAATGTAAAGTACCAGCTGATAAGTAGGAGGTTGAAATGTTAAAAATCTCAAGGTATCAAGACAATGATTTGAAGAGACCTTCTCTCTTCC
>JMFS01008960.1:0-14629 GCA_000699545.1 Podiceps cristatus | reverse complement strand
CAGCCCAAGATACAGTTGGCCTTCTGGGCCATATAATAAAGATCATGGTTGGCATTTCTCAGTCTTTTTCATTTTGATAACTTTTACTTTTTCCTTCAGCTACAGTTGCAAAATTCATTTTAGCACACTTAATTCCATTTTTTAATTTTACTTTATCTACTTTTGCTTATCCTCTCATGCTCTTTTTTTCCCCCCATAGCATCACAGGCTGCAGATCAGCAGAATGATTACAGCTATATTTTTAAATTTATATTGATATTCTCAAAAGCGCTTTAAAGCTAACATCTTGAGTGAAGCCACTGTTATAGCCCAAAGCCATCATGATACTCTGGTTGATTAAGTCATAAAAAACAACAACGAAGCAATCACCTGCAAGAGTCATCACTTCCCTTTGATAATACAGAAGTAGAAGAGATCTGCACGAAAAACGTCAGTTCTAAGGTCACTTCATATAGAACAACAAGCAACATTTAAAGCATTCTTCACAAAGCCATAGCAACCTGCTCCTAAAAGTTTTGATACTTGTATAACTATTTCTCTGTTTAATTCCCCTCATTAATTGCTTCAGAAAAAAACAATATGCTTCACAAAATTATTCCAAGAGACAGCTTTTAGGCAACATTCTGAATTGTGGAATAGGAGTTGCAGGAAGTAAATAATGTTAGATCTTCACAGAAGAGAAATAAAGCTTGTACGAATTTGCAACATACTTTGATTGGAAAAGCCATTTCTGATGTTACTGCATACAGCTAGTCCAAATGAAAATAAATTGACTGAGACAGAAACATCTACAATTGTAGTGCTTCATGTACGAAATAATACTGGCAGTTGTTACATCGTGCTGATTTAATGATTGGAATAAAACAAATACTGCTGCAGGTTAAAAAAAACCTGTTTCCTCACAGATACTCAAATGTGTACCACTAACTTAGCTGCTTTTGCATTTTCTATTCTGCCAATCGCTGTAGTAGCTGTATGTCTCGCCCACTACATTTTTTGCATTTAAAAAGCGAAAATATACAAGACAAAATGTTCATCCTCAGACGCTGAAAGGTTTCAGTGTGTACTTCCACTGGCAATGACTTCAAGTAAAATATGCCAGTTACAGGAGTGGTGGGTGTTAAGCTCCATTCTGTTGGACCTCAGCTCCCGCACAATCAAAGCAAGCAAGGTATCATATCAAGGCTGAACAAAATTATTAAATTTGAAGCAGTCCTTTGGCAAACAA
This sequence comes from Podiceps cristatus, assembly GCA_000699545.1. Classification (NCBI taxonomy): domain Eukaryota; kingdom Metazoa; phylum Chordata; class Aves; order Podicipediformes; family Podicipedidae; genus Podiceps; species Podiceps cristatus. Next base: position 13,401 of record JMFS01008960.1, on the reverse strand, counting down.
TTATTATAACAGATTTATATGAATGTCAAAACAGAGTACTGTAGACTTTTATAATCATCTCAACAGAAAGTAAAACTGACTCTCAAAGAATTCAGCAAATCATAATAGCAGCATTAGCAATCACCTATATACCAAGAAATTGAAATGACTGAAGTTCCTCTTCAGGAAAAAACTAGATATGAAGAGCTAAATGAGGCTTGCAAAAGATTCAGTCATGTTCCAAAAGCTAAACTAGCAAACTTTGAAGAGCTGCAATTTGCTTCTAGCCACAAAAAAACTCTCCAATCTCACAGAATTAAGATGACAAAGTTTCTACAATGTCTTCTTCAAAGTTCCCCTCTCCTTTTGTGGAATTGGGCCCAAGGGAGAGGTTGTAACCCTACACCAGCTGATGTCTAAGTAGAAGATTCTCTGTGATTGAAGCTGTTGTTCAAAAGAGAGCTATCAGTTAACCAGAATTAGTCACTGCCCAACATCAAGAAAACAGAATTTCAGCTTTCTCCACTACACACCTTGTTTTGATTCCTGACCTTCCAGCTTGTTGTCTTCTCTCAGAGAAGAAGTAGAGTCTATACTGTTGTCCTGTCTGGAAACAAATAAAAAGACATTTTAATCTACATCTTTTACAATTTAAGAGAACTTTTCTAAGAAATGTTTACTTTAACTAATGAAATGATGTGGTGGTATGCCAATCAGCCAGCTACAATATGAATAAAGGCAAAAGGAACGCAGAGTGTGCTAATCTAAGCACTTGAGAATGAGCTATTTTGCTTTGGCTAGGGATACACAAGGATAAAGCAAGTATTTCCACTACACCCTAGCCTTTCAGAATAACAATCCTCATTGGTAGCCCCTCTCTAATATTTCCCTAAAACTCAGAATGAAATGTCACACATTTAAATGATTTGAAAAAAATATAGTTTCAGTTGCATTCAAATAGTACTTACTGTTTCCTTTTGAAATTAAGAAGTTATTTTCACAAAGTTACCATCATCCTCATCTCCTACATCACAATCTCATAGTTTCACAAAGGGCCACTTTTTAAAATGAAAGACAACTCAACTGTTAAATTGTATTGAGTACCTAAATCTCTCTATTTCTTTCATTTAAAGATTTCTACCCTTGACGTCTCAGGTTTCAATTGCTTCATGCAAGGGATACGGAAGAGATACTTTCGTGAAACATTCATGTCCTTCATGCATTTTGCACATACCAGTTATGCAAACTGTGAAATATAGAGAAAGGACCCAGAATCACAGGAAGAGTTCAACTGCCTTGTTTAGTGAGCGTTTTGACAGTAGAACTGCCAATTTCCTGCCCGGAGTGTTGGCCTGGCCTTGGCTTCATACATATTAATATGAAATCAATGCAACTATCCTGCCTGTGGGAGCTAAACAGCACTATAAAAAAAATAGCGGTATTCTGGTATCACAGTTGTAAATATAATGACTTTAATAATTTTTTTTTTTTTTTCAGTAAGGGCCCGAAGGTTTTTCCTAAAATTGAATACAGATCTATTCTCCCCATGGTCCCGTAGACTTCCCCCCCCCCCTTCAGGTGTCCAATGGCTATGTCAGAAGGGAGAACACTAGCCATCCTGGTCTGAGAGACAGTTATTTTGATTGCTATTTCCTTTCCTGTAGTAGCAAAGGTTACAAATCAATAGATTCTTCTGTTTCTCCTAATTTTTGTAGCCATTGCAACATAAATTTGTATGGTAGCATGCAATAATTAAGAAGAATATGTAGTGTTCTCCTTAATGTGTAGAATGCGTTTTCATATGCACATAGCACCCAAAAGATTTTTAAATGTTCTAGACCTTAAGGAAACCTCAAGAGAAATGTACTGTCCAACGCCATTTTAATAAACTAGGAGTAGACTATTTACTGATGTATTTTTCTCAGAACACAGTGGTGTGTATCCTTTCAGTTTGCTTTCCTGCGTGGTCAACTCAAGAAGTACTATCCCAACCTTTTAATTTCTGTTGGACTTTCCATTCCCAGCCAGAGCTGAAAGAGACGGAATGGATACAAACTAGATGTTCAAATAGCTATGCTGAGTGGGAAGTTCTGTATATACAGCTAGCCCCTTCAGTAAACTATTTAGACTTTGCTTCTTCATAGACAAAGAGTTTGCTCATTTATTTTCTATTCCAATCATCAATTTTGTTCTATAAAGGCCAGAGGTGTTCCAAGATGGATTACAGCCCTCAGCTGTTACATGTAATATAAGCCTAGGAATTCAACAAATAAAACTAGCGCTGCTGTATGTGATGGTTTCGATATGTTAACCAGAGCCTCAATCTTCCTGCTGTTATGGGGGAAAAGGAACACTGGACATCATGACATTACCGTGTTCAATTTGCTAAGTGGATCCAGCAGAGGATAGTCTGTGAGGAACAGGTTTGCACTCACACACTCCCATAAGGTCAGAGTTACCTGAGACCCACCCCAACTACCACTCCCATGAGCCTGCACAACCTAGGTCAGGGGAAACACCCTCTCAGTGCCTGGCTCCAGGCCACAGCTGAGGACCACAGCCTAACCAGCCCTCGGCTTTGAGAAAGTGCCAGGCCCCTGTGTAGCAGCATTTCCCCACCCACCTGAATTACTTTGTGGGGTTAGGTCAGATGCAGCACCGACAACCACCAGCTAAATCTGCCCGTGATGCTGTCACAGCACGCCTTCCCAGATATTTCAGGGTTTGCTCTCCTGTCACTTGCGAAGGCTGACCCCACTCTGTTCTGCATGGTATTATCCTGTCCGTTAGGTTGTGTTTAATGGTGAGTCAACTTAAGCAAAAAGGCCCAGCAAGGAGCAGAGGTAAACTGCAAGCAGAGGAACCCTAGCAACTTCATCAGTGCAGCGGGATCACTCTGCCTGAGTTGCTCCTGGGGTTGTGAAAGGAGAGCAACCAGGCCATTTTCTGGGAATGACACCTAGTAAGAGCAGTCAGCTAGAGAAATCACCTTATAGGCTTACAGGTGTTACCGTCTACGGGAGCAACGGGTAGGATGCCGGGGAAGAGCATTTCAGAATTACGTAAGATGTACTGGCAGATGTTTTTAAGGGGAGTGTAGGAATATGTAAGGCATTATGGGATGTTTAGAGGAAGAATCAAAGGTAGGAAAAGGGAAAGACTGAAGCAGACTGAGAAAGAACAAGCATGGGGGAAAAAAAGAGAAAAAAGATGAAAAGCCAACAGAGCATAAACAGATTGCTGGTCAGTACATTTTTTCTGGCCAAGCCCTGAACCTGATCACCACAGTCTGTCCTGCTTTCTTATTGAACTCTATTGTTATACTATTTATTTTTCAAAATGAAGGGCTGACGTTCTCTGTATACACGCATGCGTGTGTGTGTGCCTCTGAGTACTGGCAACTGCAAAGGAGACCACAGGCCACAAGGCCCTGCAGGACTGTGCTGCCAGAAACTGGACAGAATGAAAAATGTTCCCTGAGGAAGTGTGCACTTCAGTGCTGTGCATCAGTTTGTACGTAGATGATGGTAATTTGCCAGCAAACCTCAGGCTGGTCTAGCTGAGGTCAGGGAGTCAGGTACCAGACAGACTGTAAGATCAGAGGCCAAATTCCTGAAAAAGACCAGGGTCTACAAGCAGGCAAATTGAGGGACCGCTAGATACCCAAGAGATCGACAGTCTGACTGTTAGCTACTGGGGACGACTGTACATCCACACCAGAGATGCCTGTGTGTGCAAGGAGGTCTCAGCAGCAACTGGAGTGGGGATGCAAACCTTGAGGGCTTGTACGCCCAAGTGCCAGCAACTGGGGAGAGCAGCAGACCTGGGATCAGCTACTGACCAACAGATCTAGAAGGATCCACCTTTCCCCCTCCCCCCCCCCTTTTTTAAAGCAACAGCTAACAATTTGTTATACTTAGTCAATAAGAGCACTTAGGCTGCCCCTACCCTATCCCTCCCTCACACATGCTTCATCATCTTGAACTGAGCAGTCATCTCTGTACTGGACAGCAACATGCCACTTGGTAAAGTCTGATCTCACACAAATAATATTCGGGCAAGAAACTTCACAGCTCTGGCATCACCCTGAGCTCTGACGCCACATTTTACTGAGGAACTACAACCACACCTGTGACAGAACACTCAGAATGACAACTGTCATTCAAACACTGCCTGTGAAATTACCTACACCTATTTTAACAGCTACATAAAAAGAAATTACCAACTGAAAAATCACACATCAAAACTTGTAAAGTTCCCTCCTGTTGGCTTGACACTATAACCGATTACAGCAACACCACATTACTTAAACAACTACCTACTGTCAGCAGAAGAATTTTTAGAACCCAAAAGCACTGTTAGAGCCCGTTTTACTCTTTCAGAACTGATCGGGCTGGATTGCTGGTGAACTGCCTCCGCTTCATTTATTAGGCGGGCATTTTGCACCGTCTTGTGGCCAAGCAGAAGTGCTTCAGTTCACAGTTCAGCTTTGCTCTCAGCTTGTTAACTCTGTTTAATGTGTTGAGTAGTAGGAAATATTATTTTTCTTTATTATCTATACTGCAGTATAGATTCAAGTTGTCTCCAAACAGGGGGAAGCAGAAAATACGCTAATCTAAAATTAAGGCACACTACATAAATCTAATAGTCTTCTTTCGTTTAAGTGACCACAGTAATTTGGAGCTCCCTCTTTTGAGCAGCCTTTAAAGGTAACTGTTACCCTGAGGGAGAGGTAAGTTCAAAGTCACACTTCCAAGAGATAAACTCAGCATTTTTTTTTTCCATAGAAAACATTTGCACGGTATGTTCTTATCAGCACAAAGGAGCTAACTATTACAGCTTATTGGTGATAAATGCTGTACATTTGAATTTGCCCTATGCTAGTTTCCATGTTGACATGATCCACAGCAGTGCAATGCTTACCTGGGCTCATGCACACGCATTCTGTACAAAACCTATTACTTTCAGGAATCTGCATAGCTGTCAAAGAAGTCTAGGTTTGAGGGCAATTTGGTACCACAACTCCAGCAGATTTTGCAGAGTGCAGGAAGACAGCAGCAGAGGTTAAGAAAAGGGGTACTGGTCAAAGGAGTGGGTAGCTAAGGACTAAGACTGCAATACTGGTGGCTGGGATTCCAAGCATCAGCAGTAACTGGGGTTGGAGACCAGAAAAGCTTTGTGACACAAAAAGTATCTTAATGTGCTGAGCTAGATAAAATCTGACAACATAAGGCACAGTCATACTGATACTTTCCTTACAGGGCTTTTAATTGTTGTTAAGAAATACCTAAGTCTCTGGCGTGAGGCTTGATATCAGTACCTCTGCTACTCTAATTTAGGAAGGTACATCATCTTTATGTCAAAATTTGCCTTGGCAGTTCCAAGCCTAAAAAATACTTCTACAAGTCCCAAGCCCTCATAAACTTCCTACAAATTTTTGTTCCAGGGGTAGTTTTCCACAACAAATGAGAACTAAAATAATTAACAGCAAGCAATTAAAAAAAAAAATCTGTATGAAGTAGTGCTCCTCAGGAAAGGTACCTCAAATGACAGATGCTAATCAAATAGCTTAATACACTATGAAATGTCCATCAGTGTGATTACAAGTGAAGTTTGAGGACATCAGAGGAACAGAAGACAGTAAACAGATGCCAAGTGCTAATGTATCTGTTGAGTGACTGGTGTAGCCTATTCCTTGAGTGATTCCAAATGGTGAAATTAACCCAATTGGTTATACTAGAGGGAAAAATATCAAATGGCAATTGCACGCTTATGAATAGCCCAGTACCCAGAAGCAAAACAGGTTAAAACAAGGCAAACTTTTAAACTGCTAACCTTTCTAAAACAAAGCAAGCAACAAACTGCACTAGTGACTGCAAAGCACTAAAAAGCCTTTAAGTTCTTGAAAGAGTTAATATTAAATGGCAAGTTTTCACAGTGAAAAAAATAAGCACATTATATTTTTCAAAGCAAAAGATCATTCACCCACATACACATGAATATATGATTGCGACAATGATACTAGAATGCTTGTTCTTTTAGTACATGTTTTATTACTACAGTAAATTTACTTTCAGTCCTTCTGTTAGAGGCATTTAAAGAGACAATTCAGGAAACAGGAAAGAAATAGCTCGAGAACATGCTGATACCTTTTGAATGAGATGGGAAAAATGCCTAGTTTTACAGGATATTAATTGACTAACTCCTTTCAGTTAAATGTGTCTCATTTTGCTGAAAGCTTGGTATACAGCAGTTCTTTTGGTTTAACGGTATTCCACTGCAGACAGTAACACAGAAACAATAATAAATATCTAAGAACTACTTAGTTTAAAATCTACACAGAGCTCACAAGTAATGAAGTAAGCTACTGTAACAGCAATTTCCAGTTATTGGCAAACATAGGACCTGCTTCTTTAGTTCTTCTGCGTGCTCATTCCAGGATTTCTAGTGTTTAACTCAGAAGAAGCTGGTGACAAAGTAAGAGAGCAAGTTTTTTTACATGCTAATGGAAGCATGTGAAGCTTTTACAGAGCTGTAATTTAGGAAAAGCCTCAGGACTCCTGGTTCTGGTGGAAGAATGAGGACATGTGCATCAAAAAAATGGAAGGTTCAATTTACAATTACAGATGCAATACCATCCAAAAGCTCCAGATAAAGATCTGAATTTTGCCATCTTCCCTGTACCTGGAAAAACTTCTCTAAATCCCTGCTACTTTTAGACAGTAGCAGGTAAGCAGTAGGTCTTTAGAGACAGATTTGTATACTACTATTTGCATATTTGAGGGGAAAAAAATCCTTCTAAGAAAGCCTGTGTATTTTGATACACTAAATTTCTTCAGATTTATTGATTTAAGCTGGATTTCTATTGATGTTAGTTAAAAACATATTAATGATTACAAACAAGCAGAGTTTAGCTCAGCAATGCAGTTTTCACTTTCTTCGCTGTTGCATCTCTAGCCTCCCTGCCTACTGACTGACTTGTTGCCAGTCTGGCTGAAGGACAGTTTTCTGAAGTTTTGCAAACTTGCATTTATATTTATTTACATATAGGTCAAAAAACCCTACCCTAAATGCCCAAAGATTCGACCTATTTAGTAAAAAGGGCTTGTGACATTTTACAGTTTTAAAAGCTTAATAATGCTTTACTTACTGAACACTGAGCTTAATGATTACTATAAAACTTTCATTTCCCTCTTTTCACCCATTTCTTCCCATCCCTTTATTTCTCTATTATCCAAACAGCTTTCCCTTTTTGTTTTTCATTAAAGCTAGCACACAGCTGAACCTAGGAGCCACGGTTCTGAGACAGCACCCACGCGTGTAGCATGCTACTTTTTAACCCACTGCATCATAAGGAGGAGAAAAGCCCCAATTCCTACACCAACATCTCTTGCCTGGTCAGTTTGGAGGGGTCTGAAATATTAAACCATCAGAATGGGGATAGAGATATAAGAACGGGGACACATCAACCATTCCGTTCAAAGGAAGCAATCTGATATAACTTTGATCAACATCGCTCAGGTTTTTGTACTTTTTGTAAACAACATTTCTTCTCGATTTTCCTGTCAGGTACTGCTCACATTGTTCTCATCAGCAACATAAGGTGACCTAGCTTTGTCAGTGTTTGGAACCTGCGGCAATGATTAAAGCACTTGGTCCATTTTAATTCTGTTATACTTCAACACAGTTATGAGAAAAGGCAGACAAAGGCAACTCACTTCAGTTTACTCCCTGCTTATGCCTGGAATATTATCTGTACAGTGTAAAGACAGCAGACTTCCAAACTGCAATTTAGATCCTATAGAGGGTGTTTTCCTGAAACTTTCCCACTTGCCATGGGCAAGTGGGTTGTTAAGTGCTTACCCACTAGTTAAAAAACGGTAAATTCTGCTTGCTTTCCTTATTTTGTTGTTTTATTAATTGACAATAATAATTTCTCCTTTTTAGGTTTTTACCAGCTCACATCATTACTTTATTTGCATATAAGCAAGACTTTACTCAATCTACTGTAGCTGAACACCATAAATCCATGTGTCAACAGCAGCTTTGAAACAACTTGCAGCCCTGGAACTACCTTCCTGAAATCTTGTAGCACTAATCCTGCCAATGTCTCTTTAAGATGAAGAACATTTCATGTATTTTGCAATAGTAAAGAGCTTCTGAACTAGGCCTTAAAAAAATTATACAATTTCTCCAGACATCAAAATCCTGGGGCATTTTTCATGGTTTCCTTAGCCAGCAAGTTTGTATTCTCATTCTATTTAGAAGTTCACTGGCAAAACATCCACCACTTCAGAGACTCATTTACATAATGAGACCTAATATTTAGTGTATTTTGTAGTTCTTGAATTTTTTATTTTGCTTTTTTAAGTAGCCAGCAGAGGGCAATGTGCAAAATAAGAAAATTAGTCCATATAAATGGGTGTATTGACACCATTCACAGATCATCTAGGCACCAAATAGCAATGAGGGGGGATACAGTCACAAATCAGTTCCAAATGGAACCCTAGAAGAAACTGTATTAAAACTGTGTCACATGAGAAAAAATTAAACATCACTTAATTTAGTATCACTCCATTTTCTAGTATATTTGTATGATGAGTTGTGATCAAAGAAAATTACTTCATTCAATAACTTCATAAGTTGCTCTGAATCAGACAGGATCAGAAACCAGGTCTCTTAAATCAAAAATACAGACCAGAATCACAGAACAGTTTGGGTTAGAAGGGACCTCTAAAGGCCATCTAGTCCAACCCCCTGCAATGACCAGGGACATCTTTAGCGAGATCTGGTTGCTCAGAGCCCCATCCAGCCTGACCCTGCATGTGAAATCTGGATTACTATCACTACGTTTCCCATCCCTTTATTCCTATTTATTAAGTCTAGATGCACTAACCAAACCAACAACTAAAAGCTATCTGCCCAGCACTGGAGCATTGTCTTGTATTGTCTCAGAGGTTTATTAAGTTTGTGCACTGAATCTGTGGACCAGCTGTAATCAGGTCAGCAAACAAAACAGAAAAGCTTTTTCTTTTGTCTTCTACCAGCAAGCTAGACTCATAAAATTTGATATATTGTGAGTGGTAACTAGTAACTTTCTTTTCCCCTTCACTACTTCCATAGAAACTGTCCAAAAAGTTCACCCATTCAAATAAAGTGACTTAGTAATATACTACACAAGACTTGTCTTCTGAAACAGGCAAGTATTTTAAGAAAAGGTTATAAAGTGTTGGCCTTTACAAAACTGACAGATGTCAACCTCTGAATAAGAAACCAGAAGCACCCGTTCTCGAAACTCTAGACATTCTGTAACATCCCTAACAGAAAACATGGGAACATTTGAGTGTCAGTGCTGCTTCAACTGGGGCAGGAATGAAGGACCAGAAGGAAGGGTGGAAGAGCTGAGGTGAAAGTACTCTTACTATAGTTCACTGACCCAAGTAGGAAGGAGTGCTTTAGCTCACTCAAAGAGGGTCAACCTAAATCACAGTACTTCAGTTCTGCTGCCGGCTAGGAGTGAGCACATGCTCAATTACCACAACTCAACTGATGGGCAGTAACACCACTGTGAAACTCAGTTATACGTTCAAGACACATTTACGGTTATAAAGTGACAAAGTCATATTTTTAAGTTTAGTGCTTGCTAGCCATCACAGTTCACTGTCATTCAACTAGATTAATTACATAATTAAGGATATAACGACTGGGTTTTTCAGCATTACATTTGATTATTTCAAATGAAAAATGCCTGTATTGTTCAGTACTCTTAAATTAAGTGCTTTGTCTTTTACTCACTGACTGACTGATTCACCTCCCGTCTTGTCTCCTCCATCTGCCTCCTCGTCAGTATCAGAATCAGCTCCAATCTTGCCTAGATATACAGAGTTTCAAACATGAAAATTTAGGCATGTAATATAATTGATGCTATATAGTTAGGCTTACTCTTAATGATTAACACTATTGTAATCAGCAGAAGATGTTTTTTATCCCCAGTTAAAGCAGATGTTCTAAAATTAGACCTGCTCAATCCCAAAAACCTTATTTATGAGTTTTCTGCCAGTCACATGGTTGGCATTTTTCTGTTAGACTGTACTACAAAAAAATAAAACAAAACAAAAAAAAACCCACACACCACCACCACAAAAACCCAAACAAGCAAGCAAAACCCAAACCCAAAAAAAACAGAATAGCTATTGCTACTACAATACTATAGAACTTAAGTACAGGAGACAGAATTGATGGAAGGTACTCTGTAGCATTCAAGGTGCAAAGAGTTTCACTTAATTGAGAAGACAGTAATATGCTTACAAATAAATTCTACAGCCCTTAAATATCAAGTGGAAGTTCAGTAAGATACTGAAAAGCTGGAATGTCATATCCTTAATCAAAGGACATGAACTGTATGTCTCAGCAGAGCAGAGGGATCCACCAAGAATCCTTTAACTAGGCCGAATACTCTAGTGCAATTGCCAACACAATTGAACTGGTATTGTAATGTCAGATTTCCCCTGCACCGAACCAGGAGGCAACTTAGTATCAGTTTACCTAAAGGAATGGATTTCAAACAATACTTCTCCACTCCTAGCTTTGTTTTTTTCCACCAAGTCAAAATCTTGTTATACTACTGTTTTCTGAATGTGTCCCTAATAGCTTCTAAATCAATGGATGATTTCATCCAATCTTAAAAGATCAAAACCAGTGTGTGTATATATATACACAAACACATACTACTAGCATGTGTATATATGTAATACTAACATATATGTATGTATACCAATATAGATACACACTAACACATACTTGGTGTGTGTATATATACATATTTGTAGCTAGAAACAGAGTGAAAATCCAGTTTAGAGGCAGACTATTCTCTGGCGCACAGTGGTGCCTAAAAGTTTCATTCGTACCTTCAAGTATCTTCAACAGTTTTTTTTCAGATAACAGCTCCAACTGCTCCAAGCAAAGCCTTTTGATTTCTTCCATGGAACAGTTCTAAGAAGACAGATAAGACAGACCACGAGCTACTAAAAGTTTCTGAGGACAGAGTAATTATGAACAGTAAGTAGTACTCCTACTGTACTGAACGAAGAGTTAACTCAGATTGCGAGTCCCTTCCCTCTTCTGACCTGCACTGATGCAAGTGCTAAACACCACCAGGTAGGTGTTTCAATTTTGTCAACTACCCAAAATAACGTGTGTTTTTCTAAAAAATTGAGCAGTACACACTATGAGTTACTTGACCTATGGCTTGGGAGTTTTGACTGCAGCTGGAACGCTGAGCAGCAGAAATGCTGGGCCAGATCTGTGAAGCAGGGAACAGCATCAGCTGCAGCCCCGATTACTCCTAATTCCCCATCACTCGGCAGCAGGTGGGTTACCTAATCAAGACTGCAAAGCCCAGAGCCAACGGAGCGAGAATCCAAGTTCACAGACTGACGCAAACACCGCTCTTGACAATGCACCAGCAGTTGTACATCATAATAAAAACAAACATAAGAAATACATAAATTGCAATAGATTTCTCATGCTTGATATATACCACGTGCTACCACAGATTTGATGGGTATTCTGGTTACCCTTACTTCTTTCATACTACTTGGTATCCTCTGGGTGAAATAAAGTGACCATTTCACACTTTCAAATGAACTATTATACCTTGCACAAAAGTACCAAAATTAGAAAGTGCCAAGCATATTGTAACATTCACAACCCTGCTGTAGGTTTAGTTCTACACCACCCGGCAACCTCCTTTCAAACTCAGTAACGCCTTTGCCTCCAGCGGCTCCAGACGTCTTCTCCCAGAGAAGAGAAATGGATGAGACTGCATGCAATTCACTATTAAGTCCTGCCTCACTTAGATTAATAACATGATTTATAAAGATAGAAAATGAAAATTTTAAAACTATTAATGAACATCACAGAAATGGCAATTCACCTGCAGCCTCCTCTTCTGTACAGGCTGCTAGCCTAATTTATTTTTACCGAGTCCCGCAGTTCCCAAGACTCAAAAAGCGCATGTTCTAAGCCAGTAAAACTCTAGCAATGCTACCACTGAAGTCCACTCAAGTTACAGCTTCCGATGCTGTTTATCAAAAAGGGGTTTTATTGCCTTACTTCAGACATTAATTTTACACAAAGAAATTCAGTTGACACAAACAGAAATCAAACTTTAACAATCAGCATATTTATTAGTGAACAACACTACTGAATTTACTCCATGCAATTGTGAAGTTCTTTTCGCATATATCTAATCAGTACAAACAGATGATATATAAAAGTAACCAGCCTGCACTTCAGCAGTGGCTGAGCAGTGGAAAAAGGAATAAAGCTGGAATAACTATACAAAATCTTAAAAAGGTCTCATTTTCAGAGACTTGATATAATCTTTATTTAAGAAATCTACAGGCAGCTGAAAGTCCACTAGACTTGAGAGATAAGCGAGCTCTGTTACACAAGCATTCAAGCTTGTAAAAAGTATATAAAAGGTAAGTGTATTTCAGTACCTTTAAAATATCAGGCAGCATCTTCTGTAGTTTTTTCTCCCCTATGACACAGAAACACTGTTGAAGCATTTCTTTTTTGTCTGCGATGTAGAAGCTGACTGGTTTGAGTGACACGCTGAGATCTAATCCTCCTTCCTCTACATCACTGGGTTGTTCAGCTTCTTCCACTTTTTCTCCAGATGGTACATTGCATTTTGCTTCCTAAAATCACAGAAGGCGAGTACAATTTTAACATTTTCTAGCGAACTAGAGAAGAAGGAAACTTACAGCTTCATTTGTACTTGCAATAGTCCTCCCCTCATAATTACAACAAACATCTTTAGGTAGACTAATGAACTTCTAAATAGTATTTTAGCTCCCAAGGTACCTGCATTTCAGAAGCTACACTGTTGGTTACAGAAATCATTCTTATGCTAGGTGAAATTTTTAAAGCTTCAAGAGACAAAAAGTAATTTTAAATATTACCTAGAAAATATTAGCTGCAAATACCCAACTTATATATGAAAGCATGCTTTAAGGCATAAGAAATCTGTGTCTCTGATTTGCTGTGCAATTAAATCACTCCCTATAATTTACAGCCACCCTGCTGAGGACAGTGGCATACAATTCCTGTGTGACGCAGCCTTCTGAGACTAAACGTGAGCTTCGTATCAGAAAATGTAATGGAAGATCTTTACAGTAAAAACAAACAAACAAACCAACCAACCCACAAAAAAAAGCCAACAAAAGAAATCCCACAACAGCTGGAAATACATTCCGACAGCCCCACGATTCACCCAGGAGCGAGCTCCTGTACTCACGCAGCAACACCTCCTAGAACAGACTCACAGCCCTGCAAGCTGGAGCACCAGGACTGCGGTCACCCCTCAGCTTGTGCCCCACACCTCTTCCGCCCAGGAAGAGACTTCCGCGGTCTCCC
>JMFS01008959.1:0-29280 GCA_000699545.1 Podiceps cristatus | reverse complement strand
ATATAAAACAAATGATGCACAATGTCTCACCACCTGACAACAAATACAGCCCGTCCTGAGCACCAGTCAGGGAACAGGGATATTTTCCTGCAGCTATCCCAGAACAGCAAGTTCCAGAGAGAGAGCAAGGGAACAAACAGAAGAACTAAGAAACAAACAGGCCAAAACAAACAAACAAAACACAACAAAAAACCCCACGAAAATAAGGTATCAAGAAGGGACCATGAACAGAAAATGAACCGAACAGGGAACCAGAGAGAGGGGGCAATGGGCGACCCTCCCTTATACCGGCCATGACGTCTATGGTATGGAAAACTCTCCTTGGCCAGTTCAGATCAACTATTCTGGCTGTGCCCCTCCCAGGTTTTTGTACCTGCACATCAGCAAAACTTAGGAAATTGCAAAATGTCCTTGATCATTCAGCAGCAATGAAAAACAGCAGCGTGCTGTCACCATTTTTCACATACTAAATCCAAAACATGGGAGCTGCTGAAGCAAAACTAGCTCTATCCTGGCTGAAACCAGGACAGAACCCTGTCTTACAAAGTGATACGCTGTCATTGGTTCGTGTTTATGTTATAGAAGGGCAACAGAATTTAAATTGTCTCACTAGCAATTGCAGGATGGACTTCTTAATTAAGAAATGACACAACAGAAGGATTAAGAAAATACATGAAGGGGAAATTTATTGAAAGGATGAGATAAAATTTCAGCATGGGTTATTTTTGCAGAAGTGTTTTAAGTATACTCTGCAGCAGCAAGATATACTTTTACTGTAATTTTGTGCAGTGTTGATAATGGAGTAAATAAACAATCTAATAAAGTAGGCTGTCTTTGCCCTTGTAGAATGATTATACAATGGAAAAAGGAATTAAGGGCATGGAGTTACTATGTTTATAGCTTTGATGCATTGTTCTTCAAGTTATAAAAAAAAACCACACAAAAATGTTCTATCCTTCTGTGGCCTTTTATTGAAGAATTTATATTAAATTGTACGTTTTTCCGGCTTTGACAACACATTGGAATTGTAAGGTTTTCGTATATTTTTTTCAACCAAGTGTTAGAAAGCATAATATTTGCTCCTCATTTCTTTCCTCCTGAGACAACATATAAATAGAGCATCAAATGTACCTCAAGTAGTACTGAATCCATGCTGACTAGCATGCTAATGGCTAGACCAATTTTTGTTATTCTAAGAAAAGAAATAATAGAGAGACAGTATTGCAAAAGTATTTCACTTTACTACTAGTGAAAAAAGTGGTGATAGAACACAGTTATCCTAAGGTGTATGGTACTATAATCCTAAAAGAAGAATTAACATACAGCAGTTACAGGCAAAGTTTCCATTAACATCTACAGAATTATTACAGAGCTATGAATGTGGGTGGTTTTCATCAAAATGAATTAAGTTTTCTCTGATTTGTGTCTGTTCGTAGCAATCCATTCCTAACATTAAGATTTAGATTGCTTCTACATTAAAACCAAAACCAAAACCAAACCAAACTCAAACCCCCAAAACTTTATTTCTATCACAAAAACAATACTGAAGAACATTTTAGTAGAAGCATGAAGAATTACCCACTGATTTGTAATTTGCGTAAACACAACAAAGGGTTACATATAGTTTATTATCAAATGAGACAAAGCTATTGGGTTAATGAATTATCATGCATCAACTGAGCCCTAATAGCTGCCTGTCTCAATTACACTACTTCAGTTCTGAAGTAATCTTCTTTATCTTAAAACATCATTACATTGAGTCAGTGAGCAATAGTTCACTAGGATGTCTTAAAGAAATAACCTTTTGTCATCTGACCAAATAGTTAATAAATTTCAACTGGCACAAGAAATAATTTTCTAATCTTAATTTTCTTAAGACAGACATGAGGAATTCTATTCTTGTACTCATTTAGTAAATCTATATACAAAGATTTGGAGTTGATTATATTTACCAAATAGTAGGACAGAAATTTGCTGAGAGTAAAATTTTACACACATCCAGTCATAAACTTTCTATGGAAGTAACCATGCTTTTAAATTTAACAGAACTGAAAAAGTAAAAAGTGATCAGTGTAGAGATGGCCCTATTAAATCAAGATATGCATTTTTACCAACAGCAATAGTAACTGACAAATTTCTACAGTGGAGTAGCTTGGTCTAATCATCATGAAATAGGTCAATTATTTTCTGGGTTTTTTAAGAGACATTTCCTTTAAAAAGGGGTATGTTTTCCAATATCTCCTCTTTCTCTCTCCTCCAAAGAAAAAATGACAATTGTATGATGCATACCCGTTATCCTCTCATTTCACATAGGGAGAAAATCTTTCTGCTGAGCAATGATTTATTAAATGTAAACTTTCCAAAAACACAATGACATTTTACTTCAAGTATAATTTATGAATGCCAAGACTTTTTGGAAAGCTTCCTGAGTTCCATAGTTTGTACATTTTAATAATGCCCCCCCTTTTTTTTTTTTTTTTTTTTCTTAAATTAGTATTCCAGTAGGTTAATACAGAAAACTTTGAGTAAAATGCTTTCACTTTAAAAGTATAGAAAATATTCATGTACATATATTTTTAAAAAAACTGGTAAAGTGTTTAATAGTTCTGTTTGCTGAAACCTCACAGTTTTAAAAGAAGCATTTTCTGGACTGTACTGGAAGAATAGATTAAAACTGGAGACAGATAAGGCTGAGGTACTGAATATGTTCTTTGCCTCAGCAAAGGGTGGCAAAGGAAAGTTGTCCACCTACAAGGTGCCCCATGCCCGTAGTCTAAAAGGCAAGGTTCAAGGAAGAGGCCTACGAGCAGTGGATGAGGGGTGAATCAAGGATCACTTCAGAGAACTTGAGACGTGTAAATTCCCAGGCTAAACAGCTTATAGCCAAGAGTGCTGAGAGCTGGCCAGCATCCTTGCAAGACAACCCTATCATTTTGAAAAGTTATGTACATCGGGGGAAATCTCCAATTAATGGAGGAATGCAAATGTTGCACCCATCTTCTAAAAAGCTTGAAAAGACAATCTAGAGAACCACAGGCTGGTCAACATTACCTCAGTCCCTGGGAAAATCATAGAATGAGTCTTTTTGGAAGTAATCTCTGGGCACTTGAAAGAGAAAAAGCTGATTGGGAATAGCCAGCCTGAGTTTATCAAGAACAAATCATTCCTGACAAACTTGATTGCTTTCTGGATTTCTAGAGAAGATGAGAGCACTGGATGACATTTTCTTAGGCTTTAGAAAGGTTATTGACACCATCCCAACAGCATTCTTGTATCCACGTTGGGATGTTGTGCTCTGGATGTATAGGCTACAACTCTGGAAAAGGAAAAAAAAAAAAAAAAAATAGTTGGACTGTTAGACACCAGGGGCATTGGGTAATGGGTCATACTCTACCTAGATGCTGGTAACAAGCAGAGTGCCACAGATGGCCTGGGTCTCTCCTGCCACAGGGTCTGTCCTGGAACCGGTCCCATTTAACATCTTTACAAAAGACTGCGAGGAGTACCACTGTGTCTTAATCGAGTTTGCAGATGACACCAAACTGGTAGGTGGACCAGTCACTATGCTTGAGGGCAGCTGCTATTGAGGAGGATCTAGAGAAGCTGGACAAATGGATCAACAAGAGCCACAAGAGGTCCTCAATGGGAGGTCCTGTGTCTGGCAAGAAAGAATCCCTGGCAGCAGTTCAGGGTAGGGTCTGATGGCCTGAGAAGCAGCTCTGCTCAAAAGGCCCTGGAGTTCTTGCCAGGCAGCAAGCTGATCATGACCCAGCAGCGTGCCCTGGCAGCAAAGAGAGTCAAAAGCCTCCTGCACTGTACTAATGGAAGCACAGCCAGTCCATCAAGGGAAATTGTTTTCTTCAGTCAGCTCTCATTGGACTGCATCTAGAATGCTATGTCTAATTTTTGGTCCCAAACAGAAAGAAATCAATAATCTAGGGAGAATATAGTGGAAAGCCACTACTTTGGTCAGGGCACCTGCCTTGTTAGGAGAGGCTGGTTCAGCCTGGAGAAGGGATGACTATGAGGAAACTTCATATAAGCCAGCAAACATCTACGGGGAGGTCATCAAAATGGGATTGGGATCTTTGCTGGGGTCCTGGTGGGACAAAGACAATAAGTATATGTTAAATTAAGAAAGGTTCGGGTTGGATATAAAAGCTTCTAAGTAATGAGCACAGTCAAGCAGTGCAGTCTTCAGCCCTGAGCAACCTGGTCTGATTTTATGGTTGATACTGCTTTGAGAAAGAGGTAGGACTAATGACCTCCTGTGGTCCATCTTACCCTGAAGTATTGTATGATTCCATAAATTTCCAAAGAGAACATTAAGAAAATATACTGTAAGTAATGCTCAGTTTACTGTCAGGAATGAAAAACTGTTCTTCACTTACAGTTCTACATAAGTACTGGCAGTACTGGGAGCGTACGAATAGGCCTTAATTGTCCTGAACAGCCTCACAAAGGATGCCCTGTGTAAGCACAGACCTGGACTTCAGTCCTGGCCTGAGTTATTTTGTAGGTGAAATGTACAGATTCCTTATATATTGCCTTTTAACATGAATTCCATGGGCTAAAGAACAGCAGTAATGAAATATAATTTCAAATTCTCTACAGTGATTGCTTCCTTCTTCAGTGGATATGATCATCTTTCACTTCAAATTCAGAGAAGCTGCATAAGTAGTGCAGAACAGAGATAAGGTTTAGCTTAGTTCAAATAGCTTATGTATTATATGGATAGGTACTTTCACTTTTCTTCTCATAATTACCTGCATTATACTGGCAATCAGGTATACAAAGAAAATGGCAGAATTGATGAGATTACTCTTTTGCATATTAAAAAATCATCTGTCAAATGTGCATTACACTTATCTAATGACCAAATAAAAAATTCAGTGTTTAAAATGTACTATCTTTCCTGATTTATCATGCTCAACTGCTAACACTTTGATAGAAAGATGCTTGATGACGTTGAAACATATTATACTCTGATTATAGAACTCCATATTTCAGTTAGAAGACAACCAAAGGACAATAACTGATACAAATTACTCCAAATTCTATGGCAGTAAAGAAGCTACTATACAGCTACTACACGAGGGTGTCCAACTAGTGAGTGGAGGGTGAGAAAAAAACCCACAGTATAAGGCTCTGCATAGACTTATTTGTACTGTACCTGTAACAGTGTGGTTCTGCTCTACATCTGCCACACTTGGACATGTCAAAGTTATTAATTTGAGATTGGCTGTCAGACAGTATACTGTCAGACAGTATGCTGTCTTCAAAAAATCAAATTTTCAATGAGAATGCATTTGAAGATTCTACCTAAAGGCCAATAGTGTAGATGAGGATAATACATTTGGAATGCATTCACCCATTTACATAGATTTTTCAGAACACTCAAGTCTTGCTGCTTAGATGTTCATGAGGTTTGTAACAGAACTGATGAGTACCGCAAATTTTCAGGAAAATTTTTTTATTTACTAGTGTAAGAAAAGAATCATTGAGCACTCTAATAGAGAGCCTTGTATATATGGGAAGAGAAACAGGGATGATGTTTGCATTTATTAGCTTAATCTATTGTCACTGTCTTTTTGCTCTGTTCAACAAAAAAATGGCAAAACCAAATGAGAGGGAAAAAAAGTGATATTTCTGATTATATTGCAATATCCATAATGATAAATAATTTAAATCCACTTAAACCTGAGCAAGTGTCCTCACTCTTATGCTGATCCAGAGATTGTCCATATGCACAATGAAAAGAAAAAGCATCAATGAAATTAGGCTTCAGAGCTGTGATGAAATGATTCATTCTCTTAACCAATGATGTTACTACCCAGAAAGGTCTCAAATAAGAACATTTTCAAAGTCTCAGTAAAGAGGTAGGGATAAATTATGGACCCTTTTGGAAGCAGAATAGAGAGGATTCTGACTAGAGAATGGTATTTTTCTGAAAATTCATTTGAGGTCAATCTGGAGTCCCCTTTGATACTTTTATTAATAGTATGCCTGTTGTACAAACCTCAAAAACAAATTGTTATTCTCTGTTAATGACATATCAGTTGGTAGGAGGAAATTAAAAAGCTACATTGAACATATTTCACAATTGTATTACGTGCATTTAAAAATAACCGTTGAAAATTATTGGTATTGTAGTTCTCATTTGAGAATAAAGGCTGCCAAATGTAATGTGTGTGATGTAGAGAACAGTGACTTCTAGTTGACAAAAGCTAAGTAAATTTCTTACTGTTCTTAAAGCCAGCAAGGCACTCTCTTTTAGCTAGCTTTGAAGTGTTTCTGCCTGGGGAGGATTGGCACTGAATTCGAGGATGGGCAGCATATTCATCCTTTGACCACAAATGCAGGGATTATTTCAGCCTGGTCAACA
This sequence comes from Podiceps cristatus, assembly GCA_000699545.1. Lineage (NCBI taxonomy): Eukaryota > Metazoa > Chordata > Aves > Podicipediformes > Podicipedidae > Podiceps > Podiceps cristatus. Next base: position 22,895 of record JMFS01008959.1, on the reverse strand, counting down.
GGCAACATTATAATCATCTGATTCTACCTGCATCCAAGTTAGTAATGCAGATGCTTTCTTTTAAAATCAGTCATTAGTTTTCCCAACTGCTGCATGTCAGGAAAACATTTTTTCCCCTTTCCTTTTTTCTACTTTGCATACACGTCTTCATTACATACAGGTCACATAGCACATTAAAGAAGAAGGGTTGATCCTGACCCTTAAGTACAATTTTGTTGTTTTTTTGGGCTGCTTATATCTTTGTCTCAAGAAAATAAAGTTTTGAAGTTGTTAGAAAGAAAAAATAAATCTTAAATTATCTGTTTCCATTATCGCAGTTTAGTGTGTTTAAATTTCCAAACCACTCTTACTTACTGTACCTTACCCTATGTGACCAACTAAGCAAGACTTGAGAATAAACTACACAGTAGATAAAGAAGACACATTCCTGTTTTACAGGTCTTGCAATGATAGCCTACTTCTACTCCTTCAAAATGTGGAAGCTTAAAGGGGTATTTTAAGCCAAATTGGCTATTTTGCTTGAAGTAGGTAAGTCCTTGTCTGTTCCTCTGGCAGAAACAAAAATTGGGGAATTTCCAGTATACAACAGTAGCCAAGCAGGTAGAGAAGCTAAGTCTTGTCTTTGATCACTTCAACTGGAACCAGAAGAGTCAAAGCCTAAAATAAATCACATAGGAAATAAACTGCTGTTAACATGAGGTAGAGGTACTATGTACCATTTTAAATGCACAGCCATTTTCCAAGGTGGATGAGACTTTAGCCAATGTGTTAACAAAGACTATTGACCTGAATTCCCAGAATAGGAATATTGTTATCAAATGAAGATCTACTGACAGTAAATGGTACTGGCAACTAAAAATCGACTCTAGGTACACGGTACACACATACTGTGGTCTCTCCAGTTGCTGCCGCATGGACACATGGGCCGTGGTCTGACCACAGCTTCAGCACTTGACCCCAGACACGTACATTCACACAGAACAGAGAGTCCCTCATCCATTAAAGGAGTTAGAAATGGAGTTTGCTGAGAGAACAGGACAGACTACACTGACCAAGCACAGAGCACGGTCAGACAGACCGACATGCTAACCAGTAAACTGTTTACAAGGAACTGGCTCCCTTTTATCTCCTGTTTCCTGAATTTTGCCATGTTTATTCCTCCCCAAACCACCTGGATCCCCCCCTTTCCTTGCCTTTGGTTCCTCCCTTAAGCATGCTGTAAAAAGCCTTGCACAATCCCATAATGCTCCTCGCAGCATCCCATCATGAGCCCCATCCCTCCGGGCAGGGACGCCCCAGTCTGTGCAGTGCCCCAGAGAGCCGCCAGCCCGGGGACTCGTGGTGGGCCCGGGGGGCTGATGCTCTCCTGGGACAGCCCTGAGGGGCCGGGGCCTCTGCCTCTGCCTGGAGACTGGGGCTCCCCGCTGCCCTCTGCCTCGTCAGGGGGGGCACGTGTGCCCTCACCCCCTGTGTGCGTGAGGATGAGCCTTTCGCACATACCCTAACAAACACTGCAGATACACACAGTACATTAGAAATGGTGTCTGTCCGTGTTTATCTATGCCCTTTTCATTTATAACTTGTTATAAACAGACAATAGACATACAGTAGAGAATAAACACAGAATACTGTATGTCTGTGGTTTTTCACAGTTTTTCTCTGCAGAATTTTAAAAATAACCAGTACCAGTATTTTGTCAACCCTAGGATTGAATGTTATTCTGATACAGCAGTTAACTTGTTAATGATGTTCCATTGCCACATATATACATTATAAAAATAACATTAGAGGGATAATATTTTTCCTTAATTAAAACAGGTAAGTATAAAGCCCTGATCTATCCTTAATCTGCATCTGAAGTTGTTACTCATATTTTTTTACAAGAAAGCTTTTAGTTAAATATATTGAAAAAAACCCCACTTTTTTTTTCCTCTCTTCACATAGAATGGTTTGTAGCTGTTATCTGCCTGATAAAGAGCAAAATAGCAAGCTCCTTCATTTCTGTCAGTCTTAAACCTTTTCAAAGCTTTCTAGTTCAAAAGACATTCCGCTCATCTGTGCTTATCTAGAAATGGGATTGCACAAATACACTTCCTCTATACATAAAAGTCCCCAGTGGGTTTGCTTATGAAAATAAAAGACAGAGGGTGGAAACTATCACACATTGAAAGTGTAATGGCTCCTAATAGCTTCTTTGTTGCAATAGTTTTTCAACCTGTTTCCAGTTGAAAGCTTGATGGTATGTGTACTGCAGGGCTGTGAAGGGTGAATAAGAGAAACAAGACCCTTCATGCCATATGCAGTTTACGCTTGCAAAAATTCTACACCTTCTCTCAATCTTCCAAGTGCAGGTGTAGCACTTGTGTGAGAAATGAGGAACAATGTAGCCACATTATGCATACAAGTGTAAAGCTGAAACGTACAAAATATAAGTTTAAAATACTTAAAATACTGCAGTTGGACTAGATGATCATTGTAGGTCCCTTCCAACTCAACTCTTCTCTCTTTTCTCTTTCTTCTCTTCTCTTCTCTTCTCTTCTCTTCTCTTCTCTTCTCTTCTCTTCTCTTCTCCTCTCCTCTCCTCTCCTCTCCTCTCCTCTCCTCTCCGAGCTAAATATTTATATTGCCTGGAAATGAGTAAATCAAAAGTTTCTGTGTTATATTTTCCTATGGTAGGAGAAAATTGTCTGTGATGTAAAGACTGTTTACCTCACCAAAGCACTGAATTTATTTTCAAATATGGTACAATCTTTTATGTTCATCACAGCTGCCTTCCACCTTCTTTCACACATTTAAAGCATACTGTCAAAGGATCATTGAGGAATTTCCTGAAGATTTCTCTGGTTAATATTATGCTCAAATCTTTTAATGTTAAGTTTCATAGAAAACCGAGCATGTGCTATCCTCTTGCTAAACGGCCCTATTGAATCTAAATAGTACTGAAGACAAAATCAATGTCACCTGATATTGAACAGAATTAGTAGATAAAATGATATTTGAAATAGTTTCTGTGAGGTGTTATTACTAGCTTGTAATAAAGCACTTTTCTTCTGCATCCACATATCAGAGAAAAATGACACCATCTGAGAAATATTTGTTACAACAAACCCCCTACCCACAATCTATCTAATTTTCACTCTTTCAGTTCAATTACATTACATTTGGCTACTATTGTATTCAATATAATATAATAGCATAACAGCTTTGCTTCTACTGCCTAACTTTTGAGTTAGATTTGCAGGATATTTAAGTTCTAAGAAAAATTAAGGCATTGTGTTTCCATTGTTCAAATGGAGTCTGTATTTTGTAATAAACATTCTTGATACATTTTCATTATCATGACTCATTTTCCCTCCTTGAGAAAATAAAAAAAAAAAAAAAAAACAAAAAAACTATACAACAATTATGACACAACAACTAAAATTTCTGGGAATTAAAACTGATTTAGTTGTCAAACTAAAATACAGCCCATTGATTGACCCCCTTACTCTAGTTTGTGTTCTTGGAACAGAAAGTCTGGAAATGCACTTGACTGAAAAATTCCGTGCAGTCTGTCACATATCTAAGTAGAAAAAAAAAAAAAAAATGTACATTGACCAGTACTAGAAGGAGAGTTTATATATATAATGATTTTTTCCATTGATGTGTTATTACTAATGTGCGATACATACAACCACATCAACTCATATTACTAGACAGTTTTTTGGTCACTAAGAACATTCACTGGTAAAGTTTCCTGGAATCTTTGAAAATACTGAACTGCAAATAAAGCAAGGCTGTTCTTTTGGAGCTGTTATTTTTTAATTACTTTATGAATACGTCTGATATTACAGAACATAAAATAACCTTGCTGTCTATACCCCATTACTTTAAAAAATGATTAGGAGGACTTTTCCCCCATGTCCTTTTAAAAGCCTACTAGAGAATATAATTAAAATTAACAGAGCTACAGAGGAGATTGCGAACAAAGGGATCAAAGACTACAGTTTTTAGTTTGACAATAACATTAAGGTAGAGAAATTTTCCTCAGAAAAATATACATAGTTTTTTTATTTATTTTATTTTCCTTAATAAGTGAAGTTTCTGGGGTGTTTGACTGGTTTCTTATGCAGATCAGTGAGATAACAGAAATATAGTATTTATAAAATATGCTATTGAGGAATATTTAGTTAAGAAGACACTGACTGATAAAAATAGAATCATAGAATCATAAAATCATAGAATCATAGAATCATAGAATGTTTTGGGTTGGAAGGGACCCTCAGAGCCCATCTAGTCAAACCCCTGCAGCTATTCTTTTTTATGATTTGCACATTCAGTCATTTCTGTAATAGAGCAACATTGCATAAACCATGGTAATATACTCAAAGCAGTATCATTTTGTTGCTCTCAATTTTATTCTGAAAATCAATAAACTCTTCAAAATTTAAACGAAAAAAATTTGAATAACAAACTATTATGGTACTGAAAACAGAAAGTGAGTGATTTTCACTTCAGTGACTCAAGTAGATAAACATTTCCATTATGTTTTCTTCACTGCCTTGGCTTTATTGTGCCATAATCTCCTAAAATAAGGACATGGAGCTGTTGGAGCGGGTCCAGAGGAGGGCCACAAAAATGATCCGAGGGCTGGAGCAGCTCTTCTGTGAGGACAGGCTGAGAGAGTTGGGCTTGTTCAGCCTGGAGAAGAGAAGGCTGCGGGAGACCTGATTGCGGCCTTCCAGTACTTAAAGGGGGCCTATAGGAAAGAGGGGGAGAATCTGTTCAGTAGGGACAATGGAGATAGGACAAGGGGTAATGGTTTTAAGCTGAAACAGGGTAGGTTTATGCTGGATATAAGGAGGACATTCTTTATGATGAGGGTGGTGAAATACTGGAAGGGGTTGCTCAGAGAGGGGGTGGATGCCCCATCCCTGGAAACATTCCAGACCAGGTTGGACGGGGCTCTGAGCAACCTGATCTGGGTAATGGTGTCCCTGCTCACTGCAGGGGGTTGGACTAGATGGGCTCTGGGGGTCCCTTCCAACCCAAAACATTCTATGGTTCTATGAAAATATTTAATGTTCTCCATTTTCTTTTCTTCAGCCTGAAGATCATTCTACTGATCAATTTTAGCAGGTATACTGCCTCTTTGTTTTAACACCTTCACTCCACAGTGAACTGTACTAAACTCCCTGCAAGGGAAGAAAGCTCAGCAACAGAATCTAAGGCATTTAGTAACAGAAATTAACAGTATTTAGATAGTCCATTGTAAATGTACTTAGATCATATAGGTAGGACTAAGACACCACAGGATGAAAGCCAGAATGTGCAGCATTTTGATGTTACAGTGTGAAAAGCAGCTTTACAGCCACCATTAAAGTGTGCATATACGTTTGGTTTCACTGAAACATGTATTTTTCTTTTTCTAAATATTTTCATCCTTCCATTCTACTAAAAAAGATTTAGCATATAACTGTATACTTATGATCTATTGTTTGACCACCCATACAGGATTTAAGTATGCAATCCACCTATTGCACACTGCATTGCTTCAGAGTAAATATGCTGTAACAGGTATAATTCAATACTTTATTAAATAAATGAGAGTCTCACTATTTACCTCAAAAGATTTTAAGTCAGGAACTGTAGGAGAGTTTTGAAGAAATACAATAACAGCATAGATTCTCAGAAGTGTCTAACTTTTTTGTAACTGATATTTACTATTTTCTTTGAAGTTTAGTGTTTCTGAGATAAATAAAAAAGTAGTAAATACCAATTTTAACAGACTGGTAATCCATGCAGGATGTTTACAATCATTTTATCAGATAATTATCTTATTTTAAGAGATAACTCAGAAGAAAAATATTGAGCAATTTCTACATCAGTTTGTTCCATATATATTTTAAGAGGTATACTGTGTTGAGTTATACAATAAAAAGGATAAAGAATATAAAAGTAACCACAATAATTTAATTCACTGTTAATACTATCACTCAAAAACTTGAATGTTCTAGTCTGAATAACCCTTATTTCAGTGTTTTACTACTGAACTTATTATGTCCTTTTTGGAATGACTTAAGAAATGTTTATCCTACTAAAAGATTCTCTTGAAGACTCTTGTAAATCATAATCTTTACTTCTTAAAGAACTAAACTTATTGAATTGTGTTACTCTTACAAGAAATTGACTTTTTCCCTATATCAGATCAACCTTAAAGCTTTTTTTTTTTTTTCTGTTCTCTATTATAGATTTTAAATCTTTGTTGAAGATCCAAGCATCAGAACTGCATGTACTATTCCAGCAGTAGTCAAACTAATTGTGTAGAAAATATCTGCTGTTTCTGCTTTATAAGCATTTGCTAAAAATCTACACATTATGCTAATTCCTGAAGCCACATCACTACAGTAGAAAGGAACTCATGTTCATACGGTTTTATATACCAAGACCCAAAGCTATTTTCAGAATTACAAGATGTAGCTTCCCATCGCTGTAGAATATTGACTCTACAATGGAAATGATATGTGACAATATAAAAATCAATGTAATAAGCATGACTCCAGGTTATTGTAATGTTTTCCAAAGTATTTACCATTTCTCTAATGTATGTATATTGATAAGTTTATACTAGCACTGATTCTACATTTTCTTCTGAAAAATTGTTCTGGTTTACTGAACATCATTGGCTGACAACAGATTGCTACTGGACCAAGTTAAAAATTTCTTGTAGTGCCTGACAGACTTCATAGCATAACTGTAGATGAGAAGGTATGAATTAATAATTTTTAATCCATCTCCCAAGAGTCACGCTGATTCTGTGTCATAACTGTTTTTTTAACCAGATTGCCATTTAAATATTGTATAGAACTTATGCATGTCAAATTAGTTTTATTTTCTCATTGTCCTACTCTGATTTAATTGACAATAAATTAAATAAATTTTTCCCCAAGTTGAGTCTGTTTTGCCCATGATGGTAATTGCTGAGTGATCTCCCTGTGCTTATCTTGACCCATGAGCCTTTCATTATATTCTCTCTCCCCTGTCCATCTGAGGAGGGGGAATGAAGAGAGGTTTTGGTGGGCACCTGGCATCCAGCCAGAGTCAAACCACAACTGTCCTTTTAGGCATGCAATGTGGGGCCCAAGGAATTCAAGATAAGGGTAGTGATTGGGAGAGGTAATGGGCAAAACATGGACTGAACATTGTTAGAGAGCTGAATGATGGTAGGGAATTTCTGTTATTCTAATTTGGGGGAAGGTAAGAGAGATGGATTGTGTGTGTAAATTTTCCACTTTCATCTGGTGTCGTGATCATGTTATTTTGATTCTGGTGTGGGGAATTTTTTTTTCTGTTGATGTGACTTAAGTTTGTGAAGACTGTGTGATGAGTGTGGATTTTAATGATAATTTTTAAATATGTGATTCACAGAGGCGAGGGGTGGAAACCAGGATCCAGAACACAGCAGTGTATCATATAGAATCATAGAATTGTCAAGGTTGGAAAAGACCCTTAAGGTCATCGAGTCCAACCGTTAACCCATCACTGCCAAGTCAATCTATACCATGCCCTCAAGCACCGCATCTATCCATTCTGAGCTACCTTAGCACATTAGGCTAGAATCAGACCTACTGAAAGTTGGTAGCTTATTCATAACCTAATCTTTATCCATCACAATAGTCTTACACAATGCTGTGATATGGCCACAATTATAATTTACGGTTTGGGTTTTTTTTAATGTTTTATTTTTGGTGGTACAAGATCTTCAGCATATATCCCAGAAATGGAAATGCTCCAAGCCTGTATTTTTCCATATTATTTTTGAGACATATGAAGACATAGTTTTGTGACTGAAACAGATAAATATGCTCCGTTAGATCCTGTTATAAAAGAGATCTTTGACCTAACTTCATTGCCTTTGCTCAGATCTAACTTTTTTTTTTTTTTTTTTTTTTTTTTTTTTAATGTGTGTGTTGGAAACCAGAAAGAAAAATAATTTTTTTAGAAACTATTGATAAGCAAATGTAGTTCCACATGAAAAGTTTCTGAGCAATATGATCTCTAATGAAAATAAGTAAATTTTCTCCCGATTTAGGAAATAGTGGGGACATATCTTTTGAGGGTTAATCCCTGTAGACAAATTTATAGAGCAGTAGACTATGTCAATAATTTCTTATCTGAAATAAATTAGCCTTTTTGAAATCAGATTTAATTAATTTGTTGATGTAATTTGTAAATAAAATAGGGAATTTATCTGTAGTTAAATTAAAAATGAGATTTACTGAAGTTCTGTCTTCTCTTTAAATGTGAATATTTTGCCTATAAACTTATATTCCAGCTCAGTTCTGAATGTCTCTTATTCTTTTACAAGAAGACCATCACAGTTGCTTCGTCTTTTCTTTTTCAGTTTTAAGGGAAAAAAATTTAAATTTTCTTTTCTTCTTTCTTTTTTGTTTTTTAGCTTTGTATCAGCAAGTACTGATGCTGAATTAAAATGTCTATTAAAAGGGGATTTACATCAGGGAAAACAAATATTGTTGCCCATTTTCATCTCAATTAATGTAATTTAAAAAACATTGGATTTCTGTTCTATATTAATTGACAAGGTTCATTCTTTAGGGAATGGAAGGAAAGAATAGGAGAACATTATCTTTCAACGTCCTTCTTTCACTTCCCCAAATAGTCACCAAGGACAGATAAATTCAGATGCTGAATTTGAGAATCTCAGACTTTTGCAAGTCTCCCACAGCACTGATACAACATAGTACATCCCTTTAAAGACAGACATTTTCAAAGGACAACTATGTGAAAAAAGCCCAGGAAAGACTGACTGAAGTCAAGTAAAACAGCAATTGTTTGTGAAGACAGAAGTTACATAGGTCTGCCCTATGGAAAAACTGAAACTTCCACTGCAAAAGCTGAGAAGCAGTAACTCTAAGAGATTCAGCACATAGAAGTTGACAGTGATGATATTGCTGATAAATATTACTATCAGAATCCTTAAAGCTTCAATGTTGAATGATGGATGGGGAAGAAAATAAACAGTATTTAGTTCCTAAATGCAATAGTATACTTTACATTAACCACATAACTTTACAACTTTATACTTCATACTTTATAACTTTATACTTTACATTAACCACATAACCAAATACATTAGGTATTTGAGAGAAGAACTTTTAATGAACATGTCCTCTAGTGACACCTAATACAAAAAGAATTAACTAACCTTCCAGGGACAACTTTTCTCTTGTAGAGAGCTACACTCCCCTTATTCACACACAGAGAAGTAAATTCAAGCTGACTTAATCATACATAAATTTGAACTTGGTCATGCACTGTCCACCTTATTCTTCAAAAAAGCCTCAAGAAATTAAAAACCACATTTAATCTGTGAAATTTATTGAAAGATTTATTTATTAATGTAAAATCCACCTTAATTTTGAGCAGGTCTTACCCCACAGATTCCCATTCTATGGGAATATTTGCGTTAACATAGTGAGGAGCTGACTGCTGCTCTGAAACTGTGGAGGTAATTACTTTAAAAAGCCTTTGACCCCAGGACTCTAGTCATGAACAGATAGTTTGCATTCCCTCTTCTTTCCTCATTCCACACATTTTCTCCACAGAGAACAGTGTATTTACATAGAAATTGCAAAAATAACCTTTTATGAATGTAACGCTTACTGAGTACTTCATTTTTACCATCTTCCCTCTCAGGTCTTCTGAAGGATGAACATCACAATAGTGCATACATATTCATAGACAAATATTGTAGGCTAATTCTCACAAGGCTGTTATTATTCACAACTTATAAATGAATTATTAATAGCCACTGAAATATAAATAATCATCACATAATAGGCTTTATTGGTCAAATTAAGTCATTTAACTGCAGTACAATGGATAAAGAACATGAAGAATTTAATATCAATTGTACTTTCTTTTAATACAGAATTGAAAAAAAATATTATAACACCAACCAAAACAGATATTTGATGTGGAACCATCTAACAGTATCTTATGTATTATCTTTTGTCCATAAACTTGCATCTTACTACCTCATTACAATGGACATATACATTGGTACAGAGCAGTCAAGGATTCAGCTGACCAAATATGGAGATCAGGCTTAAACTACCATAATGCACCAATGTTAATGTCCGTTATGACCTCACTAAGAAAGGCATTTGGATTCCATATTCATTTAAATACCATTTATTAGAGAAAACACTATAAAATAAAACAGGATAGATAATCTTACATGTCTTCAGAGGCTGGGAATCCCAAGCTGTGACACACTGAATGGACCTCCAGCCATAGCATGGTATGCTGCATGCTCCATGGTGAACCATGGAAATGTTCACCAGCATTATGGCCTTTAGAGCTCTTATAGGATTTTCTAAGATATAAAAAATTCCATTTATCAATTCTATTGTCAAGGAAAATGATATTTGCATAAAAGCATGCTTCCCTTTTGGGCAGGGAAAAGGACTCATCAGTGAGGCAATCAGTGGTGCCAAGGGGGAGCTGTCTACATGATGCTCCATTATGATTAGCTGGCTAAGTTTACTCTGTGGCCAAGATAGGACCACTACAGCTAGGCATCTGGAGTTCTATAATGCACAGGAGAGAAATTTTCACCTTTATACAGTGATTAATTTTCTTATGAAATAGAAGTCTAAAACAGGTCAGATTCATTTCTCCTTAGAATTACTTATTTCTTTAATTATAAAGGGAGCCTGGAAGAAAAAAATCAGTGTATGTATTTACAATGTAGATTTCTTCAGTTGCTGAGGTAGTTAAAATATTACTAGTTTATGTGCACATTACTAGAGATGAGCTTCTGTAACTTATCTCATTGTTTCTAACGCCCTTAGTTTCACCAGTCTGAGAAGTTGGTGAGATTTTTGTTAGACTCTATTCTAAGCATTATGAAATTAAAAGAAAACTTCAACTTACATTTCTTATTTAAAAAAATACTTTCTAGAGCTTATGATTAAATAATTGAAAGTGTAAAGGCAAAATACAAAAAAGCAAATGAAAAGAATCTAGTTATTATCTTCTATACACTACAGTTTTGGACAGGTGGGGCCAAGTTCATTTTTAGGGCTACACCAGTTATCAGTAAACTAAGAGGTACTGTCACCCTTTACTGAGTTAAACTCTTCCCACACAAATCAAGGCTATCTTTTCATAATACATTTTGTGAATACCTGACCAGTTTATCCCCTAAACAAGTCCTGGAATTTAGGGCAGTGTTAACTGACCTGGGATGAAACTGTACCAGAGATGAAGCAATTAAAGAGTAAGCCTGATGTATTACAGTGCTTACATTTGCTTCTTAGTTCCTTGAAACTTTAGAATTTAGACATAGCCTTGAATCCTTGTCATTATCACTGTCTCAGACAATGGGAGAAACGTACATGTGCAAAAAAAGGGAATATGGACTTGATTATTTTAAAGTATGATAAATCAGTTTGAATTGTATTTTGGGGCATGTTTGTTTACATGTTATTGATGAGAATTTCAGTAATATATCATGCTCTCTGGAAGATCATAAATAAAACAGCACATCTGTGGAAGCTTTTTTTGGTGAATGAAATGCGTAATTATAACCTACACTGTTTTTATAATCTAAGTATCGAAAATATATTACCAACACAAAGGTAAAAGTGCCTAGGAACAGTGCAAAATTCCAGCTGGGATTTCAGTGGACTCTCAAGAGAGTCAGAGGCAAACTAAGATTTCCACTCCTTTGGATAGTTTCATGTACATGTCCTTCCCATGGGTTTAAATAGAGAGTAATACAAAAGGCTTCTAAGATGATGAAGGGACTGGAGAATCTCTCCTATGATGAAAGGCTGAGAGAGCTGGAACTGTTCATCCTAGAGAAGAGAAGGCTCAGGGGATCTTATCAATGTTTGTAAATATCTGAAGTGCAAGTGCAAAGAAGACAGAGCCAGGATCTTTTCAGTGGTGTCCAGTGACAGGACCAGAGGCAATGGGCACAAACTGAAACATGGGAGGTTTCCTCTGAACAACAGGAAATTTTTTTTTTTACATTGAGGGTGACTGAGCAGTAAATAGCACAGGTTGTGGACTGTCATGGTTTAACCCCCAATGGCAACTAAGCACCATATAGCCAGTCACTCACATGCCCCATCCCACTGGGAGGGGGAGGACAATGGAAAAAAAGAGGTAAAACTTGTGGGTTGAGATAACGACAGTTTAATAGGACAGCAAAGGTAGATAATAATAACAATAATAATAATCTACAAAATGAGTGATTCACAATGCAATTTCTCACCACCTGCTGACTGATTCCCAAACAACAATTGTCCTCCCTGGCCAACTCCCCCCAGTTTATACGAAGCATGTCATCATATGGTATGGAATATCCCTTTTGGCCAGTTTGAATTAGCTGTCTTGACTACGCTGTCTCCCAGCTCCTTAGGCACCTCCTTGTCAGAGCATGGAAAGCTGAAAAGTCCTTGACTTAGTATAAGTCCTACTTAGCAACAACTAAAACATCAGTGTGTTATCAATTTTATTCTCATACTAAAACCAAAACACAGCACTATACCAGCTATAAAATTAACTCTATCCCAGCCAAAATCAAGACACACAGGGAGCTTGTGGAATCTCCCTCCTTGGAGATATTCAAAAGCCATTTGGACATGGTCCTGGGCAGCCTGCTTTAGGTGGCCCTGCTTGAGCAGAGAAGTTGGACCGCATGACCTCCAGAGGTTCCTTCCAACCTCAATCATTCTGTGACTCTGTGAAAAAAGAGATATTACAGCTCCACTGCACACCTCTTGTCAAAAAATTGTGGTATCCTGCTGTACTCTGATACCAGGGAAAAACCTTCACCTTAATGAGGAACAGGCTATGTTTTCTAAGATTCCCACGTATATCTTTGCAGGTCAGCTTGAGGTACAAATTTATTTGGGTTTATAAGCTCAGTAGAATTGGTTGGATTTGTGACTCTACTTTTGAAATTTTCTTTTGATCACTTTAAATACTTAGGAATTCTTCAAATAAAAATAAGCTGCATTCTGGTAAAATAGGGGGTTATCTTCTCCCTTACAGAATTAGAAACACTGTTACACTCCTGTCCCTACAACCCTGTTCCCTTTCAAATGAAAGAAACTTCAAATAAGACTAAAACTAATTTCTTATTTTTTATTTTGTTTAGAATTTCTCCAAACATCTGCCAGAGGTGGTAGATAATGGTTGGCAAACAGTATATCACTTTACATAGCATCTTCAATGCTGGACCTTGCCATGCATCTCCCATATCATCTGAAATTAATCTGCAAAATAATTCCTTTTGTTTAACTTTCATTTTGCTAATCAATTTGAAAAAAAAATTACTATATTAGCTGCTTTGGCATGTCTTCAGGATGTAAGTAAATCATGCACATTATGTGGAGTTCACTGGATGGCCAAGGCAAGGGTCTAATCCAATCATACGCTTGCTATAAGGCACAAATTGTCACTCTGAGTAGTCACAGTGTACAAAACTCCCAAGTGTAGCAATGGGCATGACTTTTTTTTAAAGATTTTTATGCAGTGAAATGCATTCCTGACCAATACTCCCTGAAAATAGCTTTATACAGGGAAAATATAACTCTGATTGAGAGTAGGAACATTGACAAGAAACTAAATTATTTTTACAAGGGCACAATCTATTTTAGCTTTCTTTTTAAGGAATTATCAACTGAAGCATAAAAAAAAAGGAAGAGGCTGAAATCCGTAGTAAATTATGAAGATTAAATGTGTCAAAAGAAGTCACATAAGCATGTAAGAGCTGGACATATAAGATGGTTGAAACACTGTCCATAAACTCTCATGGACATATTTTTATCATAAAGGACATGAGAGATACAGTACTTGATTGGAACTAGATAAGAGAAAGAAGACTAATTGAAATTGTTGCTGTAACTGCACCACTGCAATATATTTATAATAGTGGGTCCTGAGTAGAATTGATGTTAGAAATATTTATCACTGATTTGCATGTAAATATGTTTAGTGAAATCTGAGAAGATGGTGAAGAACATTGCAATAAGGCTTCTGTCATGGGCAATACAATGGTAGATAAATTCCCTGTTGAAAATGGCAAGGCCATTCATAAACTGCATTAAGAGAAAACCTTTGGGTTTTGTTTTGTTTTTTTTTTTTTTAAAAAAAAGCAATGTCTGGAAAAAATCTGTTCATTGTATGATAATAATTTGTTGGCTTTTTTCTTTAAAAAAAAAAAAAATGAAGAGATTATTGAGAAATTATTCCTGGAAAAAAATCCATTGCCCAGAAATTAAATGGAAATGAAACTAAGGCCACACTGAATTTGTGGGAATGTCAGTGACTACAGCCTTAACATTTTTTCTGTCGTATTTTGAAAATGCTGGATACTCTTAAGTAAAGGAGGCCTAACCAGACAAACCACTGGTCTGAATCACAGTGAGTTTCCATTCCCGTTTTTCTATGGTAATCTTTTCCCTACCTTACACCAATACCCTGCCTCCCTAATTATCCTTTGTTATCTCCTGTTCCTTACTATATTGTCCTTCTAGTAAACTGGGAAGGGGAAAATAATTGATAATTGATAAATATGCTCTAAAAAAATATGATTACATAACATATTTTTTTTTCTAGTGCTCTTGCCATTCCCAATTACTGCAGCGACATATTAATTCAAGGGAATAAACCAAACCCAAATACGAGCACTTCATTCTACCAGTTTTGCAGGATAGTTGCAGTATGCATCTGTGAGGCCATATGGATTTCCTTTTTTTTATTAGTTGTATACCATGAACTCAAAAACCTGTAAATGTGTCTGAAAAAAGTTTATATAATATACAAAGATAACATGGCAGGTGTCACCCAAGACATAGCTAATAACTGTAAAACTACACAGTACATAAAAATGGGTCTCAATATAGGTAAACATGAATTAGGTTGAAAAGAAAACTATAAAATGTCACAGCAAAATGTGGAGGAATATATTTTAATTTAAGTTCACTAATAGTTCAGGTTGCTTCCTAGGCAGAAACAGATTGCACTAATACAGTGAATAAAAGTACTGTTACTAACCTTGTCACAGCCATTTATCATTTTCAACCATCTGCAAACCATTTAGCCATCTGCTTCTCCAGGTTCATGGACTTCAAAAATGGAAACACAGTAATACAAACATTAAATGAAGTTAAATATCTGGAGGAAAAATCTGCATTACATGTAGAGTGTTTGTTGGGTTTAGTTTGTGGGGTTTTTTTTGTTTGTTTGTTTGTTTGTTTGTTTGTTTTTTAAAAAAAAAAAAGATAATTTCTAGAAGACATATACCACAAGTCCTGGAAAAACCTTGTTAGACCTAACTGCTACAACAGAAGCAGTACCTGAGGCTACATGTAGGGTTAGGGTTTGGGTTTATAGAAAAACAGAGCTACATGTGCTGTAGAGCTGGCGAGGCACTACAAAAGGGAACAGCAGGCTGCAAAGAGCCCTGGCCTGTGTGAGATTCTTCCCCGGAGCCATGGCTGGGGGCCTTGTCTAAGGTGCAAAGGAAGTATTAGGGTTAGAGTTAGGGTTGAGAGAAAGAAAACTCCTCATGTTGCAAGTTCTCTTGGGTAACTTGATGAGTTGTTCTTATTAATGCTAGTGGTCTACGATTTTTCAAACTTTCTTTTACTTATTTAGGTACTATTTTCCACGGTGACAGCACTTGCGCTTTTGAGTGCTCATTCTGTTAGTCTGAGATTGCTTTTTTTCTTGTTTTCATGCACCCATATACTTAGTTTCTGTTGTTTTCATGTATTTGCATTGGAAGTACATATCAGTAGTCTCAAAGTCACCTCTCTCCTACCCCCTTCCTTTCCATGTCTTGTTTGTGAACTTTGGCTTATACTGAAGAAACTAAAGAAGAATTCTCAACTGAGCAGAATTCTCAACTGAGCAGCATTCAAGGAAGTATTAGGGTTAGAGTTAGGGTTGAGAGAAAGAAAACTCCTCATGTTGCAAGTTCTCTTGGGTAACTTGATGAGTTGTTCTTATTAATGCTAGTGGTCTACGATTTTTCAAACTTTCTTTTACTTATTTAGGTACTATTTTCCACGGTGACAGCACTTGCGCTTTTGAGTGCTCATTCTGTTAGTCTGAGATTGCTTTTTTTCTTGTTTTCATGCACCCATATACTTAGTTTCTGTTGTTTTCATGTATTTGCATTGGAAGTACATATCAGTAGTCTCAAAGTCACCTCTCTCCTACCCCCTTCCTTTCCATGTCTTGTTTGTGAACTTTGGCTTATACTGAAGAAACTAAAGAAGAATTCTCAACTGAGCAGATAATAGTCACTTGAATACTTGACAAACATTATCTAATAATATTGTGATCAGAAACTTAACAGCCAGTCAGTGTGCAAATTTACTCCTCATTAACACACTTCAGTCAGTGCTGATAACATCATAGTCACAACCAACAGGGAATTTATGATGCTCCTTTTTGAAACTCTATAGAAGTAGAGGAAAAGCACAACAAAAATAAAAGATCATCATCATCTTTATCGTTGCCACTTGCTGCACTGTTGAGAGCTCCCAGTGGTGAATGCTCAACTGGGAACATGTGGCTCCTCTTCCAGAAAGACCACCTGGGGAACAGTTTCCCATTTTTGTGATTCCCTGTCTCTCCCCCCTTCCCACCCTCTCCCCCATCAGCTTTTTTTCTTCTTTCCCAGTAGCTTTCATCATCAGGTTGATGTACCCTGTTGGCTAGACTCTCTGCTAACAGAGCTCTGCATGCAAGCCTGTTGCAGTTGCCTTTGCGCAGCAAGAGAGAACTGCACTGGGAGAACATTTTCCTCTGGGCAATAGTTGGGGGTTTTCTAAAGGTCAGCAGAAAAGTTCGAGTTGAGAGAAAGAATAAGAATATAGTGAGTTGGAGTGGGGGTGAAATGGTGTTTTCAAAGGAAAGGCATTATCCTAAAGCTTTTAGTGTTATTTTGTCATGTATAGAGACTTTTGCCTTTTTCTTTTTTTCCTCTGCTTTCAGCCAGCTCAAGGGCTTCATTTCTTTTTTCCAGGTTTTGTAGCATTCTTCATGCTCTTTAGATAACTGCTTTTTACACTCAGTGTCTGGTGTCTGGGGGAGAAATAGTATTACATTTGCTACAGGGGCTCCTAGAACCTATTTTAAGGGATTGTTATTTATTGTCTTCATTGGGAAATGCATATGAAAGAATAGAAATGGATTATTGCTAACCTGAATTAAAGAAATCCTATCAGAAGTACTGAAATAATCTAAGATATGATTAAGGACAGCCTGCCTGAGTGCTTGCTAAGGCAAATACAGGAAACAAGTCTTATATGGTCTCTATTGAGCAGAAGTACAAACTTACTGTCTTGCACAAAATTCTACATCTTGGCTACTGTAAGTACTTTGTTTATACCAAACAGTTTGATCTTCTCATCCATTTTCAGAATAATCAGAGTTCCCTGACTTACAGTGCAATTTTTCTTTCATCTTTCTCTTTTCTGGGAGTTTTGTCCTTCCATATATCAGCTTTAGCGGGGTTTTTTTTCTGAATAGGAGGCAAGAAACACTATTGCAAAATATAAAATCATGAGCCTGTGTCCCAGAGACGTGCGCGCACACACACAGAGGACTCTACCATGGCTGGACACATGGCCCACCACAGACAGGGCACTGCCTTCAGAAGCAGCCCCATGAACACCAACAGTGCTCACGTAAAGCAGCGCAGTCCTGCTCCTCCTCTCTGGCTGATCCGGATTGAAGTGAAAACTCATGTACACCTTCACTCTGTCGATTTACAAACACACACAAAGTAATGGATCTCTGAAATATCCACATGGCCTCTCAGTCCACCTAGTGCCTTTGGCTGGACCCTGGGCACCTTACCCAGCATGCAGGTCTCCTCCTGCTTGCCACCTAGTCCAGCTTGTTGTTCACTAGCAAACAGATGCACGCACGGGAACACTTGTCTCAGACTGATCTTTCACCCCCAAAGTCACAGATCTCTCAACCATTAGCACAAAACCTAAATTCACCTAAAATCCATGCCCAGCCCTTGGCTCAGACCTTGTACCTCTCCAGATGTCAGTCTCCTTCTTGCTGGCTTGTCCAGCTTGAGGTTTTAATGAATGACATAGCATTTACACATTCACAACTAAATTCACTCAGAAAGGATAAATACACCCAGGTCTCTCCAGTTGCTGTCACACAGAGTTATATGCCCTGTGACTCCCAGCTTCTTTTCCATTTGCTGGCATTCACATATTGCAGCACTCACGTAGGATAGTGAGGTTACACAGAAAAAAGTAGTTACGGATTTAATAAGAGGACAGGATAGACTGCATGGATCTTTTGCAGGGTGCAGCTAGACAAGCACAGTGACCTACTCACATGTGATGGGCTCCTTTTACCCACCCACCCCCTTTTTCCCATCCTTCTTCCTCCCTGATCCACCTGCTCCATTCCTTTTCCCTGCCTTTGGACTTTCTCCTGAACATGCCATTATAAGTTTTGAATAGTCCCACAAATCCCCTCAAATATCCCAAAATATTTGTGTCAAATCTTATTTTCCTCTTTATATCAGTGACAAATTCAAGCTGACCCTCTTCAAGGTGGCACCTGAGCTGCTCCTCTAAGACCCCACCCCTCAGCGGCTGATGGCTTCTGGTCTTCTCTGTTCATAGAATCACAGAAAGGTCTGGGTTGGAAGGGACCCCAAGGATCATAGAGTTCCAACCCCCCTGCCACAGGCAGGGACACCAGCCTCCTGGCCTGGATCTACAGAAGGTTGCCCAGGACCCCATCCAACCTGGCCTTGAACACCTTCAGGCATGGGGCATCCACCACCTCTCTGGGCAGCCTGTTCCAGCACCTTACCACCCTCTCTGTAAAAAACTTCCCCCTAAGTTGTTGTCTCTATTGCCATCCGGTCTGTAATGTCTGTGTGTCTCTGCTTAATTATTCAGTTTCCTTCTTATTTGTTATTCTTTTCATACTGAATGATCCTTAACCAGGTAATGAAACAGATGCTCTTTATTCCACATAACCTTAAAGCTTTGCTATGAGTTCTGCTAAAAATAAACACATTTGAGTGTCCACAAAAGAAAAAAGTAAAATCTGTATTTAAAAGTACTTTTATTTTTAACACTGTATGCACTTTGGTTAAAACATTGTGTTTCCATAAAGTGAGTTAAGAGGAAATGTTAAATTATTTATAGGCTTAATCTTTCTGATCTACAATGGCCTGATCAAATGTCTGTTGAAAATCATTAGAAATACTGTGTTGATCTTATGAGTGCATGCATCATTATCTATGCAAACTGTTAATATCTCAGCCACACAACAGGAAGCCTGTGTTAAAATGCCACCTTATAATTTTTTTTTTTTTTTTTTCATATTGGCAGAAACAGGGTATACTGGTGAGAAGTTCTGTTTTCTCATTTTATTTTCTCTTGTAAGTTTGCAATTATAGTATACTTTCTTAAAGACCTTCGTAAATACTAGGATGATATGTTTGTGGAATTTCCCAGTGATATATTCTCATTACAGAAGGATTTTATCACCTTTATGTTCGGACCTTTGAATACTATCTGCTACTTAGAGAATATCAGCATAGTGTAAGGATCTGAAGGCTTTCATTGCTTATCTTCATGGACAGAGTGTTTTAGGTTTTCCTTCTGTAATTAGAATCTTACAGGAGTTCTCTAAAATAAATAAATAAATAAATAAATCTGCAGCTGTATCATCTCTTTCTAAGCAGGTTTTTTAAAAAAAAAAAAAAAAAAAAAAAAAAAAAAAAAAAAAAAAAAAAAAAAAAAAACACTAAATCAAAGATCATAATAATGTTCTTAATGGAAACTTTTAACATCCTGAACTTTTCTGTGTATATCAACAATGAGTCAAGCTGTCTGATTATTTTTAGGGACAAGGTCACCTCTTCCACACAGCAGTATAGATCACCACTGAAATAACTTAACTGAAGTCATGACAATTACACCTATTTTAATCAAGAGGTATTTATAATCAGAATTATGTTCTCCTGCATATAAAATAAAGATTAACTAATGGAAAGTCAGTTTGGCAGCTTGTAGGAGAAGTGTGACACCCTGAGAAATTTATCAGAACTTTGTCATAAATTTATCAAGATCTTTGGACCTTTGAATAACAAAATCTAACACAGGGTGAAAAATATTTGCTCTACAAATAGTCTATAGAAAAGTATCTTAAAAAGGTAATTTGGGTTATACAAATGAATAAATGACAAGTCTGAATAAAGGATTTTCAGAGTTTTTTGAATACAAGTTACACATTACAGTTCTTGTGGTTGCTATATATCATAATATAATATATACTGTTAATTCCTCATTAACTCTCTCCAAAAGTTGATGAGAATCATGAACTTAAAAAAGCAGTCTTTCATTTTATGTATGTAACAGTATAAGTACTTTCCACAATGACTGTGTTCCTATTTCTTAGAAAAATAAGTGGTTATTTAGCTTTTATTATAATAATTGGATATAATTTACCGAAATGTTTTTGAGATTGACATCCATCTGGGGTTTTTCTTGTTGTTGTTTTCCCTCATTTCACTTATTTGGATCATCATTTTATTCTAAATTAAATTAGTTATTTTGCTTAATGCTAAATTCTTTTAGAATTTGTTTATTTAGTTGCTAATACATAGTTTGGCTTACAAATGTATGTGTCAAGTTAGGTCTTTAGTAAGTAATAGAGCTATTATTAGTTGATTCATTCATTATTTGTGAGTAGACAATAAGTTTCCAAGAGCATTGCACATTATTATACAAAATAAGACAAGGATAATTACTGGTCATTTTGCTGCAAGGTAAAGTCTTTTCCTTTTATTTTTCAAAACACTCAAGGTATGTTTTCTAATAAAACATGCACTAGTTGGTATGCCTAAAAGAAGCATATTAATCTGCTTTCAAAAAATGCAGATTCATTTTGTTATGGTAGAGAAAATTATTTTAGTTAGTTTAGTAATGTGACAACTTGAAAAATATTTCTGATGTACTGTTTTGATGCCCTTAATCATACAGATAATTCATTCACTAAATAGATCATACTGAGATTATTTATAAAGAACGAAACTATTTAAAAGAGTATATGCCTTTGTCATATATTAATATTTTGTCAGCTTCGCAGCTGTTGCACTCATTAGGTCTTTTGTTTAAACAAGACAGTTGCTTAAGCATATCACAAAATCACTTTTTCTTGTTCAGTCTTCAGTCACTAAGAAACTGCATGTTACTGTTTCCGAAGATGATTCCAACTCACCACTGGGCAGAACAAGATTTTCCACTCTCTAGAGATGACCTACTTTTCTTTCTAAACCAGTTCTCATTAGACTATTAAAAACTCATTTTGTTGTCTTGGTAGATTTGTAATATTTAAGATATGTGCCACAGTGTTAGCAACCTGTCTGCATTATTTATTACCAAACCAATCTATCTGACATCTGTAGCCTTTACTGGATATTTAATATAATCTTTTAATTAACAAATGAAATATTATGCAGTGATGGATCTAGACCACTTTTTCTTTGGATCCTTACTTCTCTACTTTCCAGATTATTTGAGTGAAGGGTAGAATCCTATGGATAAATCCTAAAAAAGGCAGAGAGAACCTTAATTCTCCCTAATATGTGGAGATTCTGTATGAAGAAAGATGAGTGAATTTATGTGAAATTATTATCTACATTGTATAACATAAAAAAATAACTTAAAGCCTTTTATAATGTTCCCCATGGCATTCTCATGAAGAAATGGTTGCCCATGACTTGGATGGGTGTACACTCTCCTGGATCAAACACTGGCTGGATGGCCGGGCCCAGAGAGTGGTGGTGAACGGAGTCAAATCCAGTTGGCAGCTGGTGGAGTTCCCCAGGGCTCAGTGTTGGGGCCACTCCTGTTTAATATCTTTATCGATGATCTGGGTGAGGAGATTGAATGCACCCTCAGTAAGTTTGCAGACGATGCCAAGTTAGGTGGGAGTGTTGATCTGCTTGAGGGTAGGAAGGCTCTTCAGAGAGACCTGGACAGGCTGGATCAATGGGCTGAGGCTAATTGCATGAGCTTCAACAAGGCCAAGTGCCGAGTAGTATGCCCTGTTGGTCAAGGCGACCAATAGTATCCTGGCTTGTATCAGAAATAGTGTGGCCGGCAGGAATAGGGAAGGATTGTTCCCCTGTTCTCGGCACTGGTGAGGCCACACCTTGAGTACTGTGTTCAGTTTTCAGCTCCTCAATACAAGAAACACATTAAAGTGCTGGAGCGTGTCCAGAGATGGGCAACGAAGCTGCTGAAGGGTCTGGAGAACAAGTCTTATGAGGAGAGGCTGAGGGACTTGAGGTTGTTCAGTCTGGAGAAGAGGAGGCTGAGGGGAGACTTTATTGCTCTCTACAACTACCTGAAAGGAGGTTTTAAAGAGGTGGGTGTGGGTCTCTTCTCCGATGTAACAGGCAAGAGGACAAGAAGAAATGGCCTCAAGTTGCACCAGGGGAGGTTTAGATTGAATATTAAGAAACAATTTATTTATGGAACGGGTTGTCAAGCACTGGAACAGGCTGCCCAGGGTGGTGGTCCAGTCACCATCTCTAGAGGTATTCAAAAGACGGGTAGGTGAGGTGCTTAGGGACATGGTTTAGTAGTGATTAGGCACAGTTGGACTCGGTGTTCTTAAAGGTCCTTTCCAACAAAATGATTCTATGAAAATGGTTACTTCAGATTATTAACAACTAGGGTCCCTCTCCTTCAGAATTCACCAGTACAACTAACAGAAATTAGCTCAGACAAACATTTGTTTTAGAACGATCAGTGATTCCATAGGCTGTTTAAGGGAGGCCAGGGAAAAAAAAAAAAGATAATAAG
>JMFS01008958.1:0-23175 GCA_000699545.1 Podiceps cristatus | reverse complement strand
CCCACCCCCCCCCAGATTCCAAAACAACAAAACTTACCTGCTTCTGGATCTGGAGGAATCCTCCACATATACAAATTGAAGTCATCTGAACCCGAAAGGATGTACTGTTAGGAATAAAAATAAAAGCAGTTTACCACAAAGTATCACCTGAATTATATTATTGTTGATCTAGTTTTTCCAGACCAGTGAGAAATGAGAAGAAAAAAAAAAAAAAAAGTCACTTGTATCATTCTTTCCACCTTGCTGATCAACTTACCCTTAAACGTGGGTGAGGTACCAGCACAAAAATGTTGCAAGCATATAAACGGAATAAAATTCAAAAGCATGCTTCATGTATCTAATGCCTACAGCCCAAAGTGCATGCTTTCTTTGCTAAATAAGGCTATGGATTTTGGCTGGCTTTAATACAAGTGTGTCTAGATCAACATTCATATCTTGCTGCCTGTAACTCTGGTCTTTTTTTAAAGTCAACATCTTTCACCCTTTTTTTTTTTTTTTTTTTTCCATCTCCTGAACTACTAAGGAAAACTCCATCAAACACATACCTAAGAAGAGAGATAGCACATCCATTACACACGAGCACAACGTGTCTGGCTCATCACAGTCTACTGAAGACCATCAAAAGTCAGTCACTGAGAATAATCTTGGACACTGAATAAAACCAAAGCTAAACATTCACTGTCAGCAAGTCTCAAGTGGTTTAAAAAAACCCACATTTATCATACTGTTCATTTTTTCCCTGGTTATAGTTACTCTGAAGAGATGTAAGGCTGCCCTTTTTCAACAGTGCATGAATGACAAGCGATCTCTTTATTGTACGGAAGTTTAGGCAATATGCAATTTGAAATAGCTTAATATACTACAAACACGCACTGGAATGACAGGTGACATTTGACATGGTAAAAAGCTTATGCCTCTCAGTTACGAGAGGCCACAAACTGTGCCTTGTCTCCAAATATCTCAT
The DNA here is from genome assembly GCA_000699545.1 of Podiceps cristatus. Taxonomy (NCBI): domain Eukaryota; kingdom Metazoa; phylum Chordata; class Aves; order Podicipediformes; family Podicipedidae; genus Podiceps; species Podiceps cristatus. Next base: position 22,211 of record JMFS01008958.1, on the reverse strand, counting down.
CTCCAATAAACTGTACTCCCTGTCATTTAATCCTCTCTCAAATTAGAGATGAGATGACACATAGTGGAACAAAGGGCAGACTCCAATTCGCTATACTGGTGTAAGACAGCGTAAATCTCTAGCCCTCAACAGACTTAAGGCTTCTGCTTAATCAATACAGTCAAGAGGCTGAATTTTTCATTTTATGATTATTATTACTAGGGTAGAAGGAAGGGAGAAAGGATGCAATGGAGCAAGTTTGCCCTTTTTCTAACCTTTGACAGGAGACAAATTCTATTTTGTTTGGCTCAAATATAACTGGTTTGTCTTTCATTCTCCAGGGCCACACAAACCTATCAGGCAAAGTAACATCAAGCAGTGAGGAGACAAGTCCTGGAATAACACAGGACTGAGAACTAAATAAACAAAAAATATACACTAACACTGAGATAACTGCTATAAATTTGCATATATTCTCTTTACAATGATAATCATGTTCATGCAGTGTTTGGATGTTTCCAGCCACAAAAATGCAATAACCAACCACTAAAATCCCTTCTCTGGTCTCCTATCACAATGCAACCATTCTTTTTTCTCTTATTTTTAAGGATGTAGGATGTGAGTAAGCACTTATGAATGCAATTCTGCTCATTTTCTGACAGATAAGAAGCACAAAGTTCCTTTAGAAACTTGTGCACACTAGTTCTGCATCACTCATAGGCCTATCCTTTCCAAGCAGAAAGTTTTTTCTACAAGCCAACATGTTCAAGCACTTAGGCAGCTTATTTCTGCCAAACTGACCTGACGGTGCCAGGAATACATGCTTCCCTTTCATTTGACTGCTCATAAATGTTAGCCCACAGCAGGCTGAGCCACTGTGCCAAAACTACAGAAATTAGGGCTCATACAGGCAACCTCCCAGCAATCAGAAAGTACCTCTAATGTTTTGTTACATAAGAAATGTTACATGGAAAAAAAGACTTATTTAAAGATAGAAATTGTTAGTATTATTACCAAATTGCATGGTTGAAGCAGCAACAGGTTTGCCTAAGATGTGGGGGAAAACGGAGACTTTTAAAACAGCTAGAAAGCTCAGTATCTTTATGACCATAATGCCCCCCCCCCCCCCTTTTTTTTTTTTAAACCAAACAAGCTGTAACAACTCCTTAAAATGAGTCATTTACCACTTTATGTCATAAATCAAACCAGCCTACCAACAACGACAGGCCCCAAAGAGACAGATTTCGGATACCTTGCACCAGGCACACAACATGGGAAAAACATGTTACATAGATGCAGGGAATGCAGTGTCCTATGAGACTCGTCAAATCAGCTTCCAAACTTATCTGCAGAGGAACAGACTGTGTATCCTCTAAGACTCAATGACCAATTGTCTAGGAAATCTGGCATATCATTGCCCACCAAACAAGAACAGACTACCTGCAAAGACCACTGATCTGAGTATACACTGTCTTGCTTTGGAGACAGCAAAAATTTAGAGTGCCCTTGCAGTGATGTGGACTAATGGCAATTTGACTGTGCTAACAAGAGTGTAACCAGGAGGTCAAGACAAGTGATTATTCCCCTTACCTGGCATTTTTGAGGCCACACCTGAAGTGTATTGAGGGACCCAAACTGGACACAACAAGACTGACACTAGTGAATCAGACAGAGTGGAGGAGGGCTGCTGGGGCTGAAGGCACATGACCTGTCAGGAAAAGCTAAGGGAAACGGCTTTATTTAGCCAGAAGAAGAAAAAGTGAAGGGACAGATGGATCTCAACAGTCTCCCACTGCCTGAAGGAATACAGAGCAGCCGGGACAGACTCTTCTCAGAAGCGTGCAGCAGATGCTTAGGATGCAACAGTCACAAGTCACAGCAAAAGAAATTCCAGCTGAGCAGAAAGGAACAGCACGTGTAGGAGGAATGTACCAAACACTGCAACTTGGCCCCAGAAAGGCGGTGGAATCTCCACCCTTGCAAATCCAAAATTTACCTGGACAATTCCCTGATCTGACTGTGAAGATGCTCTGCTCTGAGAAGCAGCTTAAGCCAGATGAATCAGAAGAGAGCTCTGGAGGACAATTTTTTCAAATATTACCAAAGTGAAAAGGGAAATAATTGTCTTGGTGGTTTAGGGGTTGGGTTTTGAGTTGGGAGAAGGCAGGGGAAAGAGGTAGGCAGTGTCAGAAAAATGCCCACCTGAAACCTTTACATCCATCACACATCATAGCTTCATGAAAACTCCAACGGGAAGACAAACTTAGGCCACATACACAGAGGGATAAGCTACAGTTCAGCACGTGGACTTGCATAAATTCAGGTGGTCACAATCTGAGGAATTTAAAGAAAGAAACTGGCAAAGTATCTTAAAGGAGTACACAGAATCATAGAATGGCTGAGGCTGGAAGGGACCTCTGGAGGTCATCAGGTCCAACCACCCTGCTCAAGCAGGGTCACCTAGAGCTGACTGCCCAGGACCATGTCCAGATGGCTTTTGAGTATCTCCACTAGCAGAGATATTCAAACCAACTATCTCCAAACAAGATAGTTCCTACCTACTTAAAAGCACCATGAAGTCCTTTGCTTCATTACTGTTTTGTAGCCTAATAACATTTGCACCAATCAAATACACTTGGCCAAAGTATTCTGGAGTGAATTATGAGAAAATAAGTAGGAATGAATAAATCATCTCCATTACAATTTATGTCTAGTCACAGAAAAAAGCTCAGCTCAGGATCTGAGCTGTTCTGAAAAAGTGTTTATGGGTTTAATCTTGCAACTGAGACAGCCATCAGTAAATGCCAAAAGCATTAATTGATAGTCACCTACTCAAATGTGATGTTGTAAGTAATGGGATGTAAGTTGTGAATTTTTCATATAAATTTGGTATCTCTGCCATTTTGCTACTGCTGCTGTAGCAGTCAGCATTGTTTTCCACTCCCTCTCCCTGTTAGGGTACCTCTGGGGTACATGTTTTCCTGCCTTTCTCACAATATAGAATTGAATCTCCAAAAGCATTCCCTCTGTCCTCTTCTATATCACCAGGTGACAGAGGTCTGTGAAGTAGAACATGGCTTTTCAGATAGAGACCAAGAGACTGCCAGAAGTACAACTTTATGACTGCAGCTACTACAAGAAAGATGTACAGCTGAAGCTTCAAGGGCAGACACCCCAGCTGCTAAAGCCAGAAACATGCCTCTTCCATGACATTTGAAAAAGAAACCCAATTCCAATTAGTAGTCTCTGCACAAGACAATGGGAACCCAAAGCCTCTGGAGAGCACAGCTGGACTGACGTTACTAGGACATCTACATGATCATCTGTGAAAATTTCTTTCATGTATTCATTATTAGTATAACAATAAGCCGACAGTTTTCCACACTAGTTAAAAGTTAGAGAACAAGGATTGAGAAAACACAAAAGTCAGCTGATGCTAGTAGAAAATTCAAAGAAATAATTGCTCTGAAGTGCAGCAAGCCCTAGTTAATAAGACTGAAATCCTGAGGGAATAGAGTAGACTTTTTAAAAGTAAGGAACAGAAAGGAAAGAAAAAGAAGGGGTTGGGGTAGGGTAGATGAAGGAATGTCATGCTGCTTATGCTCAGACTCCACTTTAATTGTGGCCAAGGATTTTTGGTCTTGAGGGGATGTGCAAAACATAATTCCTAGCAGAGTACCTTCTACACACTCTCTTTAAGAGCAAACGCCCAGATAATCAAATCAGGGGCAAGCCAGTGAGTGGCAAACACATGCACATTCACAGAGACAAGTAAATGGCTAAGACAGTGGGCACTCTCCCTTCTCCTGCCCCACCCTCCCCCCAAAAGACAGACCCCAAGCAGAACATAACCCCAAGAAGTGGTGCAGTGCTGAATTCTGAATCGGACCAGACATCGTGTGAGGAGCTCAGATGCTCAGATGTCTGGGGGAAGAGACCAATATTAAAACCACCTGTTTCATTGTCTGCATTTTTGCCGCTGTATCTGACTAGGACTTCGGAAATCAGCCTTCACAATATTCACGTAATCATGAGATTAGACAGAAAACCAGTTGCTAATAATTAATATTGGAGGTTTTTTTCAGAAGGGAAGAATCAGCTTCTGTCTAGCTGTTAGCAACAATGACAGGAAAAGGCTTCCAGATGACTACAAGCTGCTGATTCAGAAGTTTGCCTTAGAAGGAAGAAAACTCTCAGGCGTGGTTAGAGTCTGCTGCTAGAGAAAACACAAACAGTCTGAGCTTCAAGTACGCAGAAAATGCTTAAAATGAACTATCATCAGGAATTTGGCAGAATTACTTCGGACTAGCACTCCCCACTCATTCCACTATAACTCTTCTCGTTTTCTCTCTCCCCAAGGAAATTACAGCAGTTGATATAAATAAATGGAGATCTAATCTGCTGCTGCTATAGTCTCGTAACAGTAGCATTAGCATTACATTTTGCAGAGTACTACCACTTTGGGGAATTTATTTTTGCTCTTACCACTTCCAGTTTGAAAGCTTTCAAAATCCCACAAGCTACATTTCCTCGGGTGATACTGAATACAGAGTATTTCAGTAAAATTGTATCTAAATCAAACCTTATTTTACAGTTTCCAACATCCCCATTTTCTGTTTCTGTAAAATCCCCTCATTGCTTATGACCTATATCCAAGACATTTTTAAGTTTTTGGCCCTAGACAAGGGAACAGCAGACATGGATCATTATCCCAAATGTATCAGCAAGTCTTTTCAACGGCCTTACTAATGTAGAGGAGAACAAGAAGAATACAGGAGAATTTGTCTTAAAAGCACAAATCACAAAGCTCATCACCATGTAATTGTAAATGGATGAATGAGACCATGGGTAATGGTAGAGAGATGATAACCATTTGAGAAGTGATGGCTGCTAAGTTACTAACAGGAAAATGCTTGTTAGAGACACTCAAATTCCATGCTGCTGCTTACAGCTTTACTAAGAGGTCAGCTCTGAAAGAGACTAAACTTCTTAAATCTCAGTTCCCATTCACTTGAGCATGTCTGTTCTTTCCTCCGAGGGGCCAATGAAACTTGGGGCAGAAAAGATCAGAGTAGACAGATTTTTTTTTCCTCAGGCTTTCAGCAAGCTGTCCCTTAGCTTCTTGAAATGATGCAAAATCCACACACTGAGGAAGCAGCACAGAGGCATCCAAATTTGAAACAGTTCTGCTGGTGCTATGCACAGCTCCTTTAAGAGGCAGGATGTACAGTCACTCCATACATTGCCTGTAACATAATATAGTCCACGGGTAGGGTGTAGGCTTTTGCTTTTTTTCCTATGACAACAGATAAAGAATCTGGGTTGGTTAACTCCTCTTGAGCATATGAGAACTGCCTTGCACATCTCTGTAGTGGAATGTGCACTGAGGAAACCACAGTTTGACATGAAGCATCACTGAAGTCTGAAGGACATTGATTATTTGTCCAAAAGAGATTGAAATTCATAGTAATCAGCACTTTGGGGAAGGAATCCATTTACATGAACAAAAACTGTATTTTTCCAAGGAGGAAAGGTTTCCTAAGGAAACAGAGCTTATGCTGTTTTGTTCTTTGTGGCATCACTCCGGCTCCAAGAACTTTTAAGCCTAATGGCCAATTTCAAATTTAAGGACCTGAGGGTTCCAGAATTACGGACTGCCTAGAAATATTCTTTTACAAACCAGCAGCTAAACAGAAGAGAGAAAAACCCTGTATGTAGCCTCTGAGAGCAAAGCAGTACCATAATTACACCCCGCTACTAAACATCAGGAAACCCAAATGGGAACTCAACCTTGAGCCCAACAAAATCCCTGTGATGATACCACAATCTGCATCTCATGGAATTATTTCAAAGGTGATAAAAAATCAAGCTATAAATAAATAAAAGTAAGAAAGGTTACCTCATATACACATATATATTTGTGTGTGTGTTTGTATGTGTGTGTGTGCATATATAAAAATATTGCAAACATGACCACAGGTTTTGCTATAGATTACATATTTTACATAAAAAAAGTTTGACAGAAAACAACCTTTTTTATTTTTTTCCCCCACAGCTGCTTCTGGGCTTTTTGTGATGCCAAGACTGCTCTACTCATCTTCCTTGTAAGTGAGACTTCTGCTATTTTCTCAGTTTCTAAAAAATGACTGATACTTAATTTACCATTTGATCAGAATTTAGTTTCAAGTCTGCATTTCCTGCAGCTAGAAAACCCACACATTTGTTTTCAAATAGTCTTTCTATTGTTAGAGTACCCACTGACCAGAGGGGGAACAAGGTAAGGACTCATCTATGGAGGAGAATAAGACTTCTTCCTATTCAAAAAGCAACAAGAAGCAAACTAACAAGGATTCAGCAAGATAATACAGCTTGTTTCAAGTAGGCAATACCAGAGGAATAAAAGAAAAAACAGGGTCTCCCGCAGAGCAGAGCACTCCTTTCCTTCAACAATTAAGAAATAAACAACAGTCAATTGGTCAAGTATTTCCATCTCTTTGCAATTCCTGATTTTTCAGTCCATCTGTTACCTTTATGCTGATGAATCTAGGCTTTTAGTATAGAGAGTTCCCACTGAGTACAGCCTGAAAAACTGCTCTAATGATTATCTGCTGACCTCCTCGGTAGGTAGGTATGCTCCCACCTACATCCCTTGTGCCAACGTCAGCACTTGTGACACCGCAGTGGTCTGGTTCAGTAGCTACAACTGTAAAATCCCATACAAATTGCAGTCATTCATTCAATGTATTTCTTCTCATTTATGTATTTCAACCAGCTTCTGTAGGGGTCAGGTGGTTGTTAGTACCACGCAAGAAAAGTGCAGGACCTCCCCTCTCAACGGCATACAGCCTCATTCATACCCTTAGACTGCAACCCCAGTCAGAGTGGCTGCCTCTTCTCCTTTTAGAAGCTCTCACTGTTACCAACCTCTCCCCAGGGCAGTTAACTAGGGCATAGGGGTCTGGAAGATGTAAAGAGCAGTCACCTGTGCAGGCTATTAACCTGTGGTTAATCTCTATTAACCTCTGTCTCTCAATGACAAAGCCTAAAGTAAGAAGAGACATAACTGGGAAAGCTATTTCGGAAATGTGTTTTGGAAAACTTATGGTTAAGAAAATACTTTACCTACAAGAAGAGATACCTACACATTCTTTTATCTTCTGCTTTGTAATAAATTCTGGGGCACAAATCATATCTTCTGTGCAATATTAAACAAAGAGTAATCTACAACTAGGGCTCATAGCATTGAGGTATTAAGAAACACGTTTGCTTTGAAAACAGACATCTTTCATACTAGCCAGGACAGCAGCTTGCAAACTGTACTGTTTGAGACTGTTTTTCAGGAAGGTTGAAACTGGCACAAAAAAGAGCTTAAAAGTTTACCATCTGGGCCTGACAAACTTTATTCCTGAGCAAGAAGCATGACTATCTCATGAACTGGAAAAAGAGAAGCTGTGACACAGCAGACTGGAGAAACGCAAATTGCTTCTCAGCCATAAAATTTTAAGCCAAAAATTTGTATTCCCACTCCCTAAATCCCTAATCTTATAAGCAGCCAACTCTGTGTGGGGCAGTTTTAAATGCTTACAGAAGCATCATCGGGAACAATCCATCAACATTTTTACAGCTGCCTTTTTGCCATGCAGAAAGACCATAACAGTAATTTTATTCATGAACAAAAGCAACTTAGAAACCCTTATTGTGGGTTTCTATGGCAGGGAAAATATTCCTACTACGTTCCAAAGAAAGCAACAACAAGTTTATCTGAGTATATGAAGGGGACTCTTCTGTAGAAGAGTATGGCTTCTGTATGTATGGCTGAAACTGCATGTAATTGCTCTCTTCTGTCTCTTCAGCCATCTGTTAATTTACTTTTTCAAATACACATTAAATCAAATATTCTATTAGTCAAAATCCTCCAGAATTCATTGTCACTTTTTCAGTATCTAGACAAGGCCCAGTTTTAACATCTCAACAAGAACCACTGTCAGTGCAGAACCCATTGGGTGTCATTTTTAGCAGTGGATTCCTGCTCGCTCTCCCTTCCCTTCTCCCAGTCACACAAGGGGTGCTACTAAACAGCAGAGCTCCTGTGATGCACCTATGAGGAAGACGAAGCCAGCAAACTTCCAAGTCTCCTAAATCAGGGTTCCACTCCACCAGAAGTTAGCTTCAGTAGGAGTCCCTTTGGGCTAATGTATTACTGTCTGGGGGCCTAAAAACATCCCTGAAGGGCTTACAGGAATGCAGCAGAGAAGGGAGACTAGAAGTGGGGCTGGCAGGATGCGCCCTAGAATGGGGGAAAGAGGTGATCAGAACAGGAAGCATTAAAGAAAACTCCCAGCCCCTTCTGTCAAGGCCCAGACTCTGAACATAGGAGGGTCAGTTACTCAAAATCTATGTCAATTACCACAAGTGATGAGAAATAATTAATTTCATAGCTAAATTACTCACTTTATGTGCTTACATGTATGTAATGTTATGCACGGAGCTGGGGTTTAAACTGCCTTTTAGATAAAGTAAAAAAAAAAATACAACTCATCAGTAATTTTTGGAAAAAGCCAATTTAATACAAAGACATTGATTTTTTTTTATCCAAGCACAGCAACATACTCGCACACTGAGTGCTTCTCATATATTAAGAAATGCTGACTGCAGTAAGCTACTATTCATTAAGAAGTCTTCTGTGCACAGGAAACTCACACTGTATTCTTTAGAAGAGTAATTCCCTTTCTTCTTTTCAGCTTTTAAAGCTAGACACTGATAAGTGCTACTTCCTGAGATAAATGGCCTTTAAGTTAGATGACACAAGGAAGAACACAGAAGAAAAGTTCTATTTCTTTACAAAGGCAATACAAACCCATGTAAGACCCCTGGCACCTATACAACTAATCCTGTTCTTAGTGTTACATTCATGTAATAACTCTGTCCTGCTAAAAACTGGGTTGTCCTTAACCAGGGCTATTTAGCACACAGACTTCAACACAAGGAAGGCTGTAACTTTATAGGGAGTTGGAGCAGCCTGCAGTACCGTGAGCGGTGCATTCCTGAAACTCTCCTATACCAGTGTAATGTCAACAGAAAAGGCTGAGTGGTGATGTAATGTCTGAGGGCATGCCAGAGTCAAGACACTTTTTGTTTGATTCACAGGGTACAAGTTATTTCTCCCCACCCCCGCCTTTCTTAAAGCAGGCATTAGGCAGTTGATTTTGCAGCTACAAGTGTTATAGAGCTTCACATTATCTGCGCAGTAAAAAAAGTATGAGATGATAGTGTTCATCACTGACACAGGCAACAAGTCCTGAGCAAGAAAAGCTTTTGGTCTATTTTAGTTTGGAGGGGTGGTTGTTTCTGGGTGCGATCTTTTTTGCTGCTGCCCATCATCATAGCCTCTGAGGCTCATACACTTAAAAATGCATTTGGGTACATGAAACCCTTCAATACTTTCTGTATCCTCAGATCCAAGAAGATACTTTACGTACCAGTCTAGCAACTAAAAATTCTTAGTCTTTAAAGAACATTTCCCAAATTTTAATGCTGACGAGAAGAATGGAAACTCCTCCGGTACCCTGACAGAACTTTCAATTCTCCCACATTTTGATTTGTATATATACAAACACTTGTGCACACTAGGGTAAAGTCAGTGGGAGTTAGGTGCATAAATAAACTGCCTTTATAATTCTGGGCCTGGATGCCTGTACCAGAAGGATGGATCTCTATAGCAAACAGGGGGAGTGGGAAGCTGAGAGTCATGCTCGATTCATCTAGACCATCTTATCCTTCCTCCCTTCCACAGCTGTATGACTCAAGTGAGCTCCTGGATAACACGAACTGCATACAATTTTGAAGGGCTTTACCAACATCAGTGCTCTCCTACAAAGAAAATAAAAATCAGTGTCATGTGAATGAGATCATTACACTCATGACATGGACAAAAGACAGTTCTTAGAGGAGCAAATGAAGGCAGTTATAAATGGGTGCAAATAAAACACCAGCTAAATGTTGCCTCTCAAGCTTTGGTAATTGTAAAAAACGAGAAAATCCTGACTCTGGCATTTCTAGGAAAAAATGCCTGCATGTACTGTTTGACGATTTTCAAATCAGATTCACAAGGACTATGGCAATAATGCTTTCAGAAGAAAACAACAGTTTGCAAGGACACTAAAAGAAGCAAAACTGTCAGCCCCCAAGATCCCTGTCACTTAGCGGGTGCTACAACCCACACACCCAGAATACCTGCAATAACTCAAAACCATCTAAGCACTTCAGAATGTGTTCTTTTAAATACAAAAAAAAAAAAAAATCATTGGGGTTAACAGGTAAATTGTTCTGAGTTTTGCTCCTTACAGCACTAGTGGTATTTCATTCTCTGTTAAGAGGCTTCAATCTACTTCCATCACAGATGCTCCAATAAAACAAGCTGGTACGCAGATCACTGCACACCTGCTGGTAGCAGGTTCCCCTCTAGATTGACAAGTCAGGAGCTCCGGATCCAAGTCCTGCTGAGTACCTGTCACTATCTGTGGGCACTAAAAAGACAACACTGAAAAAAATTAGTATACAGAGCCTCCATTAACAGACAAACCAATCAAACTGTTCCCCATCTATCAGTCTGTGTTTCGTTTGTGCAAAGAAATTGTATTAATTGAGCACACATATCTTGTCAAAGAAAGAATAAAACATATGATCATTATGGGAACTTAAGTATTTAATTTCTTAAAATATAAGGGTGATCTCTAAAAAAGCTCCTAAGTTGTGTGCTTGCAGCTCAGAATCTGTTCACTTTTGCCATACTAGACTCCAACAGCTCCACAGAGCACATGGTGTTATTTACCTTCTCTGTAGATTTTCACCACTGTATTAAAGCAAATTTCCAAAGGCAAGTACTAAGATACTAACAGCTGTGGGTTTTTAAACCCTGATGGTCATGATTTACAGGAAAACTTCCTATGAGTAAATCATTTTCCATGCACAAACTTCATAGAAAGATTAGCAACGGCTGTAGTGCTGTGGGGAGCCGAGTCTCACAGTGCTGAAAGGCCATGTCTCCATCTCACACCCACCCTCTGATCCTTCCTTATATTGCATTCAAACGCTTGCCAGAGCCCTCTGAGTGTCAATATAAGCCACTAACCCAGAAAAAGTAGTAAATGCTTCTGTGAGATTAGGAAGCTGAATCAGTGAAAGGTCTTGCATCACCTCTGCTGGGTAAGAAAGGCCTCCCCCTTTCAGCAGTTCACTTTTTCCCAAATGCAACTGCATTCTAAGCATGAATGAGTTAAGGATATCCCTTTCTTGTTAGGGTTAAAATACAGAATTGAAATGCAACTTTATCAGATGAACTAACTGTTCAGACAACATGTAATAGTTTTCAAACACAGGAGAGTCACATTTTTAAATTATTAGGCTCTGTATGAAATATTAAAACCTAACTATTTGAGACGGCTTAAAAGAGAAGATTCAGTCATCAGTTTATTAAAGATGAAAAGACACAAAAAAAACCCTCGAAGACAGAAAATCAGAGGTGCAATGAGAGAAAATTTCTGAAGAAGCCTTCCCACCACAAGTGACACTCACAATTTGAACACAACTTTCTTATCCTTAGATATCTTCAAATGGGCCCTAGCCCACACAAAGTTTTGATCCTACAAGGAAATACAAGCAAGGAATTCTATGAAGCTCACTTTGCATGGATCTTGAATGAAAGACATTATTAATGCAAAGGACAGCAATATCAAATGGGAGAGGGGACTGGTACCAGATTAAACTGGAAACAGATTTATTTCTCTTTTTTTGGGTGAATTCTGATTTGCAGGGGGAGTCTTGTATACATTATTTCATACTCACAAAACCCACCAAAAAGCAAAAGTATACTAGTTGTATAGAAGGGCAAAACTCAAAAAAATGCCTTTTTTTTTATTCATCATGTGTATCTTACAGTAGGTTCCCAACTCTAATCATCTTGTCTAGACACACTTGGAATTCGAATTGGGTTCTCTGTAAAAGGCAGTCCCTAAGGACTATCCATAGTGTTGCCAGTCTTAGTCAGCTGAATTTGGGCATTGCTGGACAGTTACAGCATTACAGACATACACTGCTGGACCACATGACGGCATTTTCTGTGACTTCATTATCTTTTTTACCTTCCAGTTAAAGGATGGGTATGAGCAGGTACCTAAATATCAAATTCCACATCTCTCTAATATTCCATATTAGACTTCATCATCCCTATTAGCTTCTTATAGAATTTATAAGGGAATATGAATGTCTCTTACTCTGATTTCCAACTGGTTAGTAGCATTATGTACTGCTACTTATCTGAACAAAGTCTGTCAAGCCAAAAGAGTATTAAGTTTTTAAAAAATGCAGGCTTCTGAAGTACCGCATCAACCTGATACAAACCAGCCATATTCTTCCCATTAAGATAACACCATACCCATAAGAAAATGGCTTAGAAAGCAACAGACACCAAGGCTTTTCTCTAGATCTTCAGTAACAGATGAGAAGCTAAACTGCATGTCAGAGTGTACACAGGTCTATACTGACTTCCAGAGGAGAAAAGAATGTCATCTTTAGGCTGACTAAATAATGGACCACAAATTATCATCAGTTTTCTTCTTAAACAGTACATGTGTTTGACCATTCTTTACAGTAATCGATTATTTTTTAAAGATGATTTCATGATTGTACTTTCACACTCCTTCTGCCAAAAACTCAGAAACACTGCTCAAGTTAAGTGACATAAATGTATTTCCTACTTGGAATCTGAAAGAAGCTCAACTCTGCCTCCTACAGCAGAAGCGATAGAATTAATGACCAAATTCTGACTGCAGGAATTTTCCTGATGACAGCAAAGAATTTTTCAGATCTTAGTGCTACACTATCGTGGCTTGAAAATACATTTTTTGTCCTTAAACAGTGTTAGTAGTTATTAAATGCAGCTGTCCAAAGACAATATCCAGCTCTACAATCATATAAATTGCTGTTACTCACTTAATGTGTGACGCATTTCCTTGTGGTTAGTAGTAGGGACAGAGTCCTGCCTCAGTCAAGTAACAGACTATTCCTTCCTAACCACCCACCATCACCACTTATGGAACACGGAAACAGAGACCTACAATCTGATGCAGTAGTATAGTATTAAAGGAGAAACATTAGAATTTGAAATAAGAACCAATAACTATAAATCCACAATATTTAGGTGTTGTGGGATTGCCTCTACTGCGCTCAGTAGCAATACTGGAATGAAAGGAAGATGCTTCCTTACATGTAGACAATATTGTCTACTCACAGTTCTAAAATCATTAAGTGGACCTAAAAAACCTCTGTAAATATTCTTCTTGTGAATATCACCTTCCAAATAAGTATTCGATCACATCAAAGAAGAGGTAAAATTTATCAGGTGCTTTGCTTTGTTTTTCTTCCACAGCCTACATTGCAAAACAGTTCTGAGGTAAGCCGATGCATGCCCTGCCTCCCATTTTATCTCCCAAATCAGAAAAAACCCCAAACTTAGAGGTGTTTTCAAACACTCATGGAAACTCTGGAGAAATGGGACAGCATTGCTTGCTTATTACCTGATCACGATCACCTGCAAAACAGCAGCTCTTCATGGTACATGAGTTGAAGTACCCTTGGTTGTCAAACTGGAAGACAGGCAGCCGGCAGTGGATGTCATAGAGGACTGGGGGAAGGCGCCGACGCAGTGCCAGCAGCTGGGTTCCATTGCTGTTGAACCGGACACTCATGGCACTCTGAAGGGAGAGGTTTCCACCATAGCGGAGCAGTGAACTGGGAAAAGACAGAGGAAACAAGTGAGATGGGCTGCACGTATGAACTGAACTACTTAAAGACAGAACTCCCTCTAACCTTACCAAGTCACTTCAAACAAGCTAGCCCAGTAAACTATAATCTTACGTAGCTTCTGCTTCAAAGCATCAATTCCTGAATAAACACGATTCAAAACATGAACAACGAACTATTAAAATGTTAAGACTATAAAGTCTTCAGAAGAGGGAAGTTAAAGACTGCAAGTAGTTTTGTTAATAACAAACACATTTCCTGCACAGAAGGAAAGTCCCACAGAGTAGCCTTAGTCTTAAGAAGGCTGCTCCGGTACTTCTGCAATGTCTGCATTTGAGACTAACCCTACCAGCACTCAGTTCTTTTTGTTCAGCTGGTGTCTGCATCCAGCCAGCCCAAACTTTTTTCCCCTCTGTTCTGGCACCAGAGAGCATTTTCTCTGATTGTAGAAAATCTGACAATTATCTCACTTCTGCATCTATTTACATTTCTATAGGGCATCGAAGGATGTTTGAGTTCTACAATCAGCTCCAGCTCCCTTAAAAAAAGGCCATCTTACTAACAAGCTATTGCAAGAAATGCTAAAATAAGTCACTTAGCTAATCTCAAACTTGCTTCATCTAAAAACACTGCCAAGTAGGAAAGAATTATGTTACCACATGACACTATTACCCAAAACTCTCACATGGTTCAATTAGCTAGTTTCCGTGTCCCATATAAGGCTGCATGATCAGAGCTGGAGTATTTGTATCCGTTCTTACTGACATATACAAGACAAAACCAAACAGTAACAAGTTTCCAGGCTCTCTCTTTAAAACAGTAACAGAGTATGAAATTTGTTCCATCCAGCAACCTGAAGATAATCAAAGCATACCTGAAATTCAACTTGCATTGTACAAGCTTTCTGTTTTTTCAAAGACTCAATTCAATCCCTGTACTTTAAATGACCGTGTGCATGGAAAGGGAGACAGAAGGAAAATGTTTTATCCCTTTTTTGTTCAGTGATCAATAACCTCCTTAAGCACTACCAGAGCTTGACTTTTTGTTAACAGGTTTTGAGCAATCCCCATCAAATCTTATTAAGAGCTGTGACTTTTATGCACCTTCAGGACCAGACAAGGCATGCCAGCACAGAATTTGCAGAGTCTAGGCGGAAGCTTATTCACAGATTTTAATCCATTATACTTTCTGATGTAGCCCTCTGCCCCAACATTTGTGAAAAAATATGAGTCACTCCATGTGGATGGGAAGCCACATTCCATGCAGGCTGAAGCACGCATCATTACATGAGATACTGTAAAGTTAAAAATCTACTGTTCCTAAGCCAAAGTTAAACAAAACGAAAAACAAGATAGAAGACTCCACATAATGAATACACTAGAAATACACTGCTTTCACACACATGCACTTTGTGACCTGAACAATCAAAATCAGGGTGCCACAAAAGAACCAGAAGTCACATTTTCAAAGTCAACTAGTAAGAGCTTCAAGCTGGGCACCAAAACTTCTAAATTTTTTTGAAGAGTCCTGCTCTCTCATGTGGGTGTGCCTTCTCCTCCTCCTAGGCAAAGACACTGAGCTTCTCTTAATAATGTTCAGGGCTTTTAATAAAAACATGAGAAAATTTTCATACTAGAAACTGTAACCCTAGAGACAGGGCTTTAGGATCCTCCGTCAGCCCCAGTTTCTGTTCATCAAGATCAATAAAGTACCCTGCTAGCTCAAAATACTCAGGCATTAAAAACCAAAACCTAACCAAACTCAAACCACACACAACTTCTCCTCCTCCTGATACATTTATGTAAGCCAAAAAATTTTTCTATGGAAGTTTGCACATCTTAAGAAAAAAAAAAAAAAAAAAAACACAAAGAAGAATCAACCAAACAAAAAAAAAAACCCCACACAAACACAAAACCAACTAACATAAACCCCCCAACCCAAAAACCATGTAAAAGAAATAAACACAGATTTTTTTGGTTAAGAAAGGTCAATTTTTCTATAAAAATATATGAATCTTCCACCATGGATAAGAACACCATAACACATATGTACCAACCAGACTTAAGGTGTGGCCACTGCTGCACTAAGACTAAGTCCCTCTCCTCAATCTAAACTGCAACCTAGAATTCTCTCCTGCCTACAAGTGAGTGAGCCTACCAGCTGCCCCATCCTTTCAAATCTTCAAGCAAAGTTTCCATGGTTACTATTATTATACCCTGCCTGAAATACTTTTAGATTATATTTTATAGTAATAGTAGTATATTAAACTAGCTTCCATTCTGCTTACAGATGTTTTCATTAAGCTCCTATAGCAGTCAAAGCTATCAAAGAAAACACCTCTTGGTGCTGAATTCTGCATTGTGTTTCAGTAACTTCAGTGTAACAAAGCTCTAGAAGGATATTTTAATTGAGAAATTAAATGACGTAAGAAAGACTAGAACTTCAGAAATTATGATCATATACACACACACAAGAAGTCTAGAATTAAGGAGCTGCGTAGTTAAGACTCCTCAAAAGATCCACAGCTTTGCCCATCTCCTACCGTCACTCCACACAATTCAGCCACAGGTGTAGTGGAAATATTTTGCTGCAGTTTCTTGGACATGACATTTGGTTCAAAGGAAAAACCAAACACAAACCACCAAAAAAATGCCAACAAAACAAAAAACCCACAAAAACCCCAAACAAAAATCAAAATAAAATACAACCAAACCAACCAAAAGCAAACACACACCTTCCTCCCCACCTCCCCCCCCCCAAACAAAGGGAGTGGGTTAAGTTTGGCCCATAGAAAAAGAAATGGTAAAATAGCCATTCACCATTCATATATGAGCAACATGCTGATGACTTTCCCCACTTGCCTCAATTCCATCCCCAAAAAATCAGACTCCAGTGTATTTTGCTCCACTAATCACAAGACAGTAGTTTTCTGTTTTGCCCACCCTGCTGTGTCCTGCCTGCTTCCTCTCTGCCTCTTTGAAAGGGTTTGTTAAGTTAACCACACGGTGTTTTCCTTTAACAAGCTATAAAAAGAGGCAACAGGCAGGCAGGTCGGGATGAGGAGAGACAAACTGACACCAAAAACCCCAAGCATCCATTTTTCTGACCCAAACAGAAGAAAAATACTTGCGCTCTCTCTACTCCTATGAGAGAATGTCTGAGAGATATGGTCAGAAATATAATGGGGGAGGGGGGGTACGGAGGGGTTGCAGCTCGTGTATCCATATTGGTGGAAAAACAAGGAACAAATAGAGGACAAAGGATTTGAGAAATCTCCCTTCCTCTGCCTCCCACTGCTAGCAGTGCACATGGTAGCAGTATTTAGAACTAAGGAACCCCAGGACTTCAGTACCTTCCATTATAAAATTTAGTTGATTATAGAACAATCACACTGGCTTTAGGGAAAAAGAAAAATAAAAGAAAGAAAAAAGAAAAATTGCTCAAGATGTCTTTGAGAGTATTCATCTCCATCCAAACTGTAGGATAAAGCAGGCAGCCATCTCCAGGAAAGAAGCTGGGGGGAAGTAACGTTATTTTTTTACAGTATTAAACACTATTAATACTCATTAGTACTAAAGAGGATGTCTGAATCAAGAAGCTCTAAAAAAAAACAAAAACAAAAACAAAACTAATCAGAACTAGAGCTTTTGCTATTTCTTTTTTTTGGGGTGTGGAGGGAAGAGGAAGGGGAGAGCTGTGTTAAAGCATGTTCACTGTTCAAACGACTATCCCCACTTTCCTGGTTGCATCATGGTGCTGCTCTATACCTTTAGTCAGTGCTACTTTGGGATTTTTTCACACAGGATTATGTGGGCAGTGGAGACATGTTTGGATATGTTGCTCATGTTAGAATTGCCACTTCTGTCTGCTCCTTTATTGCATGCTCCAGCAAAGGAATTTCATAGGGAACACCTTCTTGCAGTCACTAAAGTTTACTGATGCATCAGGCTAAAAGCAATATTCCTATCTCAAAGACTCAGACTGTGACAGCTAGTGAGAAATCTGAAGACAATCCTAAGAGGCCATCTCTGAAGAAGATGGGTGCCCCTTCTGCCAGAGGCATTATCTTTATGAATCCAGACCCAGACTACTATGAGATTTAGTCTGCTTCCAAATTTGGCTCACCCAGCCAGCCATGGAATGCTGATGTTTCCTACCAGCTCTGGAAGCAATATAGAGACACATGCACTTCTGATTTTTTAAAAAAGTCATCCTGTATGATTAAGAGAAATATTTAGTCCACAGATGGAACATTACAATCCAAACACACACTGGAGCTGGAAGGATGCTGAGGAGGGAGAGAATGGACAGTTATGTGCAATCTGGTCACTTCCATAGCTGGATACGCTGCACACAGGCAGCACTCAAGTGTTAACTAAATACCAGCTCAGCCAAACAATGGAAGGCTTTCAATCCAGGAGTAGCAACACTAATGTAAATAAATCCGTTTCTACTGGCAGCTAGTGGGGTGAGGGAAGAAGTAGTCTCACTGCACTCAGAATTTGCAGGAAAAGTCTATACCTGAAAAAAGCATTTCCCTCTCCTCCTTTCTCCCCTTTCCTAGACAAAGAAGTTGTTTCATCCTTTTTTGAAAAGCCAACTGCCTGAGTGGTAACATAAGCTTAACCCAGGCTATCCAAAAATTACCTTGGCCACAGACAATGGTCATTAAATGGAGAGACAAATCAGTGTCTTGGTAGACGTAAAATAAAAGGGGCATGCATGACAGCATTAAATACAACCATTACATAAAAACATTGAATAGCTTCCCTTGATAAGCCACAAATCTGACAATGAACTACAGTACAGACACTGTCCTTGGGAAATAAGTGTCATTTAAGAAGGAAGGAAGCAAGGGAGAAAGTGTTGATATCATAAACAGCACTGTGTGAAACTAACTTAATGAAAGAATGACCTTAAAAGGAAAAAATGAATTGAATGCTCGTAACTAATACACACCATTGCATATAACACTGTTTGTCAGCATTTCTGTAACCACAAAATTGAGAAACTTCTAACTGTGTAAAAAGAACTGGAATGAAACTTGGCAAACAGAATCTTGGCCTGGAAAACTGCAGAAAGGTTTGGGGTTTTATTTGGAAGAAAATTATTCTCTGCATGTAAAACTACACACAATTCTTATTTAGTCTGGAGCAAACACTTAGAAAGAGCCAAATTAACCAATGATAGAAAAACAATCACAGCAGCAATTAACATGCATACTTTTTTTTTTTTTTAAAAATTAGATTGCTAATCTTACAGGAATCTCAAGATACTTTCTTTGAAAGGCAGGTAAGTCATGTCAAAGTGTATGAGGTTTCTCTAGATGTGTTCAGAAGTGTTAACAAATGTGAAGGAAGCTCACCATCATCTAAAGATTAAAAAATTACACAAGCCACACTAAGGATTATTTCTCAGTAACATGCTCATTTTTCTAAATTCTGTCATCACTACTTCTGATTATCTCACTACCTTTACAAGAACTCTCTTCAAGAACTACATCCCCCAGAATCCTTAACAGGAAGTAAGGGGCATTTGCTTCGACTTTAAAGAATAACCAAATAAAATAAAGGCTGGGTATTGTTAGCAAAACTAAACACCTTTGCTTTCCTTCAAAAACAACATACAAGTAACATGAACTGCATCCACCAAGACTAGAAAAGTAGTGAATTTAGGGTGAAGATCTGGAAGGTTCAAAAACATGTCATTCCTTCTGCTCTATAGTGTTAGGGTCAGGGACATGTAAATTAGTATTAAAAGGAATCCCCCATCATTAATAAGCTTTCATGCTTGGCAAGCTCTAAGGTGAACAGAAGCTCTACCTTTCCCTCCAAACCAGGACAGCAATAAGGGAGATTCTTATCTGATAACTGACTTCAGAATCTGGAGCCTTAAGAACATCAGACATCACCAGGTTTACATACCCAGAGCAGCCAGACCTCGTAACAGTAAAAGCTTGTGTGATTTGGCCCTTATGATCTAACTGAGTCACTGAAGGCTAATGTTACTTGACCAGTGATCTCAGGTGGTTCTTCAGAAAGCACTGGTTTTGCTTTTATTCTGTCTTCACTCACAGGAAAAAAACGACAGAATTTCAGTATTTTGAGGCAGATGACAAGAGCAAAGGCATGAAGTATACTACACTCTCCCCCTCATCTGTACTACTTTTATCCTTTTAGGACTTCAGGCTTACCTCTGCCATTACAGCGATTAAACAGTAGCAAATGACAATGACAACAGCAGCAAAAAAATCCCTGTTTGAATGTTTCACATCCTTCTCCAACTCTATCCATGGTTTGTTTTGGTCTTACTACAGGTCTGTTCCCAAACATTCTCACTGTCCTAGGCTTGCCCTTAGATCCATTCCCAAACGTTCTCACTGTCCTAGGCTTGCCCTCACACACTACAGATCTGAGAGTCAGCAGGCACAAGAGTGTCCTATTCTCACTCTCTGCTTCAATCACCTAGGTGTTACTGCAATGTAAGTAACAAATGGGATTTAGTAGACAGTAAAATAGTTTTGCAGGACAAGAAAAACACATTTATCCAGACTAAAAAAAAAAGTAGAGAATGCAAAGTAAAGAGCAACTGTCCAACAATCACAAGCAAACTAACTAAATCACCTGATCATTTTCCTCCTCTTCTAATCCCTAAATTCAACAGTCGGAGTCCATTATTCAGCCTGTTCAGAAATAGCACCTTACAGGATGGAGTAGAGACTGCGAGAGAGAACACTGCTGAGCTGAATCCAGCAAAACGCAAAGGAGCAGGTTCCATGAGATCACCAGACAGAAGATGCAAATACAGACAGACATTGCATGGGAATATGACCTTTAGGCCAAATGAAGGAACAGGAGATGTTTCCAAAATGAAGCACACACCGAAGTCAGTGTAACACAAAGAACATGAATGCCAGAGAATGCTACCTCAGAAAAACAAATCTGAGTGTCAAAGTTCCTAATTCCTCCTGAAAAGTAAATCCATTTTCACACCTTACATGATTGCTTTTGCATAAACACTATCAATACAAAAGCAAGCATGTATCAATACTGCAGTCCTATGAAGCATTTTTTCCTACACACATTTCTACACTGCAATTCTTGTATTGCATTAGGAAAGTTGAGTAACATCAACCATAGGTTTCTCTCATCTAATAATATACATACACTCAGCCCCCTTCTTTTCTCTAGCAAAGGTGCATGAATTTTTAAATTACCAAAGCTACAAAAGCTGAAATTAAAGAAACGAACAGCAACAAGAAAGCAGGCCTTTGACAGGGAAAGTGACAAGATCCAAGATGCTCCTGCAAAAGCACAGTCCAGTCTTGAATCAGTAAAGCTTTTGCCTCTAAATGGTACAAGATGAACAGAAATTATCATGTAAAGCTAACTGAAGGCAACTGCACACACAACTTTGGTGTCATTAAGTTGGTTCCACCACAGTTTACCATGGGCTAATATTTCAAAGACTAATTCCCTTGTCTTACAATAGGGTGGAACTAACATTTCACATATTCTCCCAGTAAATGCATGAAGAGGATCTCTCCCTCGTATTCAGTCACCAGTATTTTATTTTCCTTTTTAAACAAAAAATGGTTTCTCTTAATTCCTTTCCCCATTTTAGTTACTTCCTCTTTGAAATGAGGCATAAAGGTGATTAGGATAAGGCTTATATGATCACAAACCTATTTCCTTAAGAAAGCAGGCTACAGAAACCCATTAAATCAGAGCTTCTTTTGAACAACAGATTACTATTTTATACTTTTAAAATCTGCATTGCAAAGACAATACTTTGCACTTTAAATTCTTGCTTTAGAACAACCAATGCATTGGAGAATTTCAAAACTAACAAAAAGATTAAGCATCATGAGGCTTTTGAAGCAGGCAGTATTCCCATTCCCCAATACAGGAAAAACTGAGGGCAAGAGAGGTCAATCAACAGACCTACCCAACACTGTGCAACATAACTGGATTTCCTGACTTCTTGTTTACTGCCTGAAGGTATTTATATTCTTGAAAATTGTAATACCACTGCTGCTGCTGGAGCAAGCTGGATCATCCCACAGAGCAAAGGGGCAATACCTAGCT
Source organism: Podiceps cristatus (assembly GCA_000699545.1). NCBI lineage: Eukaryota > Metazoa > Chordata > Aves > Podicipediformes > Podicipedidae > Podiceps > Podiceps cristatus. The sequence goes on along the minus strand of JMFS01008958.1, from coordinate 345 downwards.
TCAAGTGCCTGGCCAGAACTGAATGAGGGCTAGCGTGGGGGTGCTGGTAGGTGGGAAAAAGTTTAATCTTCAGATCAGGACTTCTCCATGCATATGATGGAGGGCTAACTATCTGCAATGGACAGTGTGAATTTAACTAATGAAGGTTTGAGAAAACTACTGAATCAAGACAGGAAAAGGTGAACAGAAACAAAGCCACCACAGCCCTGTCTGAGAACAACAAAGAAATAAAAGCTATGGTACTAACAATACACACTTTTATTATACACTTTGAACCTCAGCACTCAAACTCAGTTTTAAGTCTGATCAACAAACCTGGGGGCACTAGAGGAAAAAAAAAAAAAA